>JANIJH010000003.1:53491360-53523930 GCA_024520975.1 Erythroxylum areolatum
CTTGATCTTTGAAGAAACAGTTATTCAGTTGAGTTCTGTAACTTACTCAAACTGATTGATCATCTGACGTGGTATCGAGTCTTCATCTTCGATTCTTTCGTCTCATTTTCAGCTTCGCTTCGTCTCATTTTGCTTTCTGCTTCCGTCTCATTTTGCTTTCTGCTTCCGTCTCATTTTGCTTTCTGCTTCCGTCTCATTTCTATCGTCTCATTTTGGATGTACATTATTATTTGGTCTTCATCAAAATTATTAATCGTAAAGTCATTTTGACTTAACAACGTCTTTTTAACTTTATTTTTCATGAAACCGAAAGAGGTCAAATCTCATTAAATATAAGGTGTCATTTTCGAGAGTTTTGATGTAAACCATATATTGTTTTTCTTAACGTGCAATCTATATCAATTCTATTTGGATCCTGAAATCCTTCAAGTTGTACTATATAGACTTGTTTATAAGGATCTTTATCTAGGAAAGCAGTTTTGACATCCATTTCATATAACTCTATATCATTTTGAGCTACAATTTTCATAATCACTCAAAATGTTTCCTACAAGGATATGAGAGAAAAGATAACATTAAAGTCAATCTTCTACCTGAGTGAACCATTAGGCAACTAAGCAAGTCCATAAACTGTTGAACTTTATTCCCAAATCCTTTAGGTCTTGAAACTTCATTTACAATTGACAAGTTTGCAGTTCCACTACGAATCCACTAGTTATTAGACCTTACTATGCTTCATGGCTTGCATCTCATCCGTCATTACATCCCACCACAAATCTGCATTAGGTTCAGAAATAACTGCTGCAAAAGTAATTGGATTCATAACATGTCTTATATCATAGTCATATTCACCTAATAGACTATGTAATCATATGCGATAGCAGGTCATCTCATTCTAGTGGATGTACACAACTACATTAGATCTTGTACCACCAGGAACCTCCGTGTGTACAGGCATGGTTATATGTTCCTATACAGGAATGGTACAATGATCTAGATCCACTGGATCTAACTGTATAAGTAGCAGGTACATAATAATTGTAGTATCCTCCCTACTATAATCTACTACCATTATCATAGACATTGGAGTCCAGAAACTTAGCTATTTGTGATTCCACTATTTTGGCCTCTCCTCCTCTACAATAAAATCTATAGCTTTTCAAGTGGTTGAGATATCTTACCAAATAGCAATAAGAGAAATAAGCATGCAATTTATCTTTATAAGGATTATACTACCTCAATAGGGCAACCTCATATGCAAATGTGTGCAAGGATGGGTTTCCACACTTTTAAATAATTAGGTAGATTAGTCTTGTTCTACATTGACTTCTTTAAGTCCTTTAGGGTGCTGTTATGTCTTTCATAACACACCATTTTGCTCAGGACTACCCGACATGGTGAACTTGGTCACTATTTCAACAGATTCCATATATTTGGAAAACAAATCTTTTCATTTTCCACGATATTCTCCTTCATGATTAGATATGATTATCTTGATGAATTTTCCCAATTAGTTCTCAAACTTAAATCTTTAAGCAAGAACACATAAACTGTGATGGGAATAATCATCAACAAATGCCATAATACATCTAGAATTGCATAATGCAATTGTATAAGGTCTACTGATATCCTTATGTATCAGACTCAACAACTCAGAAGCACAAATTGACCTCTATATGCTTATTAGTTAACTTACCCCTGCAACAGTTATCATATGTTCCTAAATCATCATAATCTAAAATTGAGAGAATATTTCCTTAATCAATCTCTCAACCCTAGCTCTAGAAATGTGGCTTAAACTTTTATGCCACATCATGAATGACTTTTCATTCATCATAGTTCTTTTTTTGATGACTTGTTTAGCAAGATATGAAGAAGCATATATCTAATTCAGGGTAGACATTCTATACAAACCATATGATAAGAAAGTTGTACAATTATGTTTTCCATTAAACAACAAATGTATAATAGAAGCATTAAATACAAAATGTTAACCTTCTTTGTCCAAAATTGATACAAAAATCACATATAAAATATGTCTTGTAAAACTAAAATGAACCTTACAGCAAGGGGGATACGAACTAACCATAACAACTACATTAGATGGTCCTCGAGTATTTGATACTAGACCTCAAAGACTAGAACTTCTTGTTTCAGAAGGCGAATCCATCAAACTTGATCAACCATTAACGAGTAATCCTAATGTAGGTGGATTTGGTCAGGGGGATGCAGAAATAGTACTTCAAAACCCACTACATGTCCAAGGTCTTTTGCTCTTTTTAGCATATGTTATTTTGGCACAAATCTTTTTAGTTCTTAAAAAACATACATCCCGTATTTGGCTCTATCTTAGATATAAACCCATGATGGTCTCAGTCTTTCCTTCTAGGCCTTATACTACTAGCTTCTTTATATCGGTAAGATCTCTACTAGCACTTGATTAACCACCAGCAGCATGTAGAGAAGATTTATACTTTCTACCTGTGAACCTAGTGACTTCACCTTTGTCTTCCCTTTAATTGCTTCGAGGGCTATAGGAGTAGCAAGCTTAAGTTTCTCCTCCTCAACAACGAAATGGGTAATCAAAGCACTGAATTCCCATTCCTCATCCTGTGAATAATATGTCATCATTAGATTATTAAACTCTAGAGGGAGTGTATTCAAAGTCTGATCAACTATAAAGACATCAGGAAGAGGAATATTTAGCATCTTCAATCTACTGTGAAGATGGATCATTCTTTATATGTACTCCATCACTCCCCCTTCTCCCGTATACCTCATATAGAATAATTCTTTAATCAAGGCATTTATCTCAATATTAGGTGAGATTGTGTATCTCTAGGAGACATTACCAAGAAACCCTTTCACTATGTTTATGCTCGGAAGTCCACTAAGTAGATAGTCAGGTATGGATCTTTTAATCATTATCAAATATAATTAGCTAGACCAATCCCAAGCTGCTTAAGCTGCTTTATGAGCACTCAAGCTCATGGATGTAGATGGAGGTGGCCATCTATCCATATGGCCATATCAATTTTAGCTATCTTCATAGCATTCAATACATCATCTGACCAATTCTTTGTATTGAAACCAGTTAAGTTTCAATGGTGACATTGATATTGTTGACCAAAAAAGTGACTATAAAATGACAATATTTAGATCAGCACAAATTTAGGACAACGGTGATACTCAAAGCCATTAAATAGTATCTTTACTGAGAATCCAGTCACACATATTATGAAACACCTATAGGTTGAATGCATAATATCAACTAAACATCTACATAAAAGTAATTAGAGTATAAATCATCAACTATTAAGACACTACCACCTGTGGGCGAATAGATCATTCAAGCAATAGTTTTCCTCCATCTAATGCCTTTATACACATCTCAAAATCCCATATAAGCCCAACACCTATGCATGAGACCAGAGACATCCTCCCAATGTGCAAGTAGAACAATTCAAAATACTGACTCAAAAGGTCACTGTGGTGACTACATCCTCATCCACACTCAAAAAGTCCACAAACATAAGGGGTTCATATTTATATTATCCTCACTTTCTTTATGGGCATATGGTATGTGACAATGTAACATCAATAAATGCAAAAACCCGAATGCATAGTCTCAGAAAACTTTATTTGAAACTTTTATAACAGAAAAATCCCATTAGAGCTACTATGATGCCTCATCAAACACTAAACTAACCACCCAAGACACAAGAACCTTATATATCTCCCTTATGGCAAGTTTGTTGCATGAAAATTAACTCAAAAATAGCTTCAGAATATCTTAATTCCTTTTTTGAGTGACTATCATTCGATCCCAAATAGTAAACAAGAGATTTGAGAAATAAAAACTTAAAGTATCTCCCTAATGTGATGTTTGAAGCAAGAAAATTTACTCAAAATCAAATTCAAAACACCTTAATTCCATTTTTGAAGTTAAGCTTTAATTTATTACTAATGTAAAAAAATCCAGAAAAATAGCAAAAATCACTTTATAAATTTGTCAGATACAAAAACTGATCCAAAGCACCCGGAGGCACCCTTACGAGAAATCTAAAATTTTTTTTTTTTGTACTATAGCACGTTGACATCAATACTACATCAGCGCACTGTAGCATCGACATCAGTGGATGTCATCCATGCATGGGGGTGATAGAATGACATGCCTTCAACGTGTTCGGTGTGTGCATGCGTACATTTCTATCGACTACGTGTCTGGTGGCCGGGCGGTATTGTTCACCTGTTGGGCTTCTGTGGCACACGCGTGACAATCTCCATTTCCCATGCCAGAAAATGGCAATTTCCAACGAGTTTTGGGCCAATTGTTTGCGCTCCCAAACTCGTTTTCACCCTATTTCTCAAGGTTGAACATATACATACTACTTTCATGCAATAAAAAGTAAGAAAAACCAAGAAACAAAACTTTATTCTATGAAAACCTTATGGAGAAAAAATCAAAAAAAATCTTCATTTTTAACCACTCGATTACATCGGTGCTTTGATACTACATGTAACATGTAATGATACCTTAGTTATGTATCCTAGAACGAATGTGAACAGTAAATAAACAAAAAAATGCAAAAAATACCTAATTTCTATTTTGTAACTTCAAACGAGCTTTCCGAAGTTGAAACGAACGTGAATCCATTGTCGTTTTCATAAGAACTGCTTATTAGGATGCGATCAACATCTTTCTATAATGTTCTCAAAACATAATCTCTCTTAGTGGGTCAAAGAATCCTTATACTTACGAATGATATGAGCAACCGTAAGAGACCTTAACCTATATATATAGCTTCCATATCTACTTCCTCATCACAAGCCCGATATGGATCCAATCTACACTAATCAGGATCCATTTTTTGCTTGAAATTTAACCCATTAATTTAAATCATTTATTGAGCCACTTATTATCTTTCTGGATCAAATTGTGTAACTTAACTGATAAGTTATTGAAAATTTGAAAAATACAATTAAGTGTTGTCCAACTTTAAAGGAAAAGTCAAAAATATAAACAACACAAAAATGATTGTTTTCTTAGTCTCCTTCTACTGTTTGTAAACATAATGTCAAAGTACAAGTTCAACAAACAACTAAGAATCATCCAATGGTCAAAAGAGCAATTTAGCCCCCAATGAGAATGAAGAGTGATGAGTGTTGTGGATCAGTCAGTGTGCTTAAGTCATTTGAAGTGGATCAGTCTTTCATTCGTATAGGTACTGAACACTCGAGGATGCCTGCTCATTGCTCTAGGTTGCAGATTATGGCCATTTATGATCCTCCTTTTTGAAATTGTCCAAACTTTCATTCTTCTTGATTTTTGCTACTTCTACGTCAAGAGGTGAGATTCAGAGCTAAACATTGCAGGTATTGCTAGCGATATGTTTTATGTTCATCTGAAAAGTGATTCAGTTGGTTGTAGTGTTATCAGTGGGCAACTCGTTTTACGTCTCTTCTTGGGAGTGGTGTAAGCACAACTAAATAAACTCGCAGGATGCATTAACAAGAACAGGTAGCTTTCTCAAAGGAATATGGTGAGGCTTGCTTCTTGAGTTTCTATGACAGATCCAGTGTAATATGTAAACAAAATCCTTCTATTTTCAGGGCAGCAGAGTGATTATAGTAGTTGGTGGACTGTAAAGTTAGGCTTGAACTTGGTTTTTTTGGGATACATAAGTTTAATAATTCAATAGAAGTCAATGTAGGTCCCACTTCAATAAAATTTTAAAAAAATCCATGTCGGCAAAAAAAACTCCTTGAGTAGTTTCATCCAGTCAGAGGCTATTTTAAACATTTTCTAAATATTAAGGTTTATTTTGAGCACATTAAAACATTATGATCCAACTCAAATTTCAGTGTAAATGTTAGGGGCTAAATTGTTTTTTTTTGCCCTAAAGTAATTATCCTTACTTCTCATTTGGAAAAAAAAAAGAAGAAGAAGAAGATAAAGTAGTAACTTAAAAGAAAATTTTTAAAACAGAAAAAGAGTAAGAGTAAGAGTAAAATCATATTTGCTCATACAAATGCATTATTATGGTAAATCTTGTGTTGAATTTAAAATTTATAATAAGAGATAATTTAATCAAGCAAAATAGAGTGTGTTGGGTATGAAAGTAAGTTCATAAGACCTTTGTTTAAGTATCTCAATAAGAGTTTTCTTTTATGAAACAATAAGAAGAGTTTATACCAAGTTTTTTTTCACTTTTTATATAATGATTTATTGAAAGACAATATAAAAATTTTGATATCGCAGTATATATTTGGTGACCTAGCAAAAATAGAAAAAAAAAGTTGAACAAAGAAATACATAAAGAGAATAATTAAATTTTCAGTTGGTAGGAATCAAATTACATGAACAATTTAAAAAAGGGAAACCAACATAACATCAAAAGAAAAACTCAAAAAAGAGAAGTCAACTTAACAATAAAAGAACCAATCCCTTATATTACTAGAAAGAAAAAAACTTGGAAGCTCTAACTATAATTAAATTGGTCAACTTTTGAGAACTTTCCAAGAATTAAAATAGACTTAGAAAAGTATATTTAAGAAGTTAGTCAAAGTGAGAAAAAGACCAACACAATTTCAAAATCAATATGTACTTAAGCAAGCTAAAAGTAGGCACTTAAAAGATCAACCAAGAGAACAAGACATAAAAGGAATAAGAGAAGATGAATATATAATGAAAGTTCCCTCTCCGTTCAATTGTATATACCTTTGACTAATTTTTGTGCCTTTGAAGATTAACTCCAACTTTGGAATATTCCATCACCGCAACTTCTCACAGCCTACATTTAGAAGGTGAAGGAAGGTGTGGTAAGACCTTACCTCTCAAATATGAGAAGTTAGACCTTGTGCATGCTTTATAAGTCCACCTTGTGCTCTAATGTAACTCGAATTTGCCCTTTCTCTATGTTGTGAGTAGCTAGCAGAATTACTTGCACTAATTCATGCCTCAAATCCTAAGCCTAATGGATGGTAGCTCTAAGAGATAAAAATATAAGGGAGAACTCAATGTTTAAGAGTGTGAAATGTGTGGGAGAGAGAGATAGAAAAATTTATGCTCTCTTTAGCAACTTATGCTAATAAAAAAGAGAGATACTGCCACAAGTAACCCATTACTAGTTGACTTTTCTTTTCTTGTAAAACCAAGCTTACTTGTCCATTTTGGTTTACTTGTGCCAATCTGGACACACTATTTGCACTATTTTGTTACATCCCCCACTTGTATACATTGGCAACAATATATGTTTCATTGGCAACACATGATTTAGAAAGAACAACACGTGCCTGTTCACAGCAACAAATGCTTTATTCATAGTAACTCATATTGTATTTCTCAACCTCAAATATTCATTCTCACTATCACACAAGAAGTAGAGTGTGCAGCCATACAAGAAAGGTACTAGCGAAGATCATTACATTAAGTCACCATCAAACTAACGTAATGTCACTCAAGATCTCTTTATACCCCAAATCATTTCTAATCACATTATATTTTGCATCTTTGATCCCTCTTTTCACAAAGAGCTATGCAAAATCCTACAATGTATCTGTACTCATAATTTCCATATAGATAACTCATGTCTATCGATAACTAATGTCTTTGTAACCACTCAGGCAATGAGTCACAAATATCTTGTGTGATATCAAAATGATTTTTCCTTAGACACTCATGTCATTCTATGAAATCTTGGTTACTATCTTAGTCATACTCCACTAGACCACATCATTCCTAGCCCTTGGATAATATTCTAAAGTAGCAACACCAATTCTCAATTTTATGACATAGGTCAAAGTTCCAAAGGGTATAAAGGTGGACTAAATGTCCACAGGGCTCACATAGTGATGAAGAAGGGACCTATTCATCACTTCCTTATTTGGTTGTCTCAAGCACATGTAGTATGAAGTGCATGCTATAATGGAGCTCACACTGAGGGTTTGTCACGCTCTAAATAACACCATACAAAACATGATGCAGTCACTCTGCAAAGTGACCGACTTGAGCAACCTCAAACTCAAACCCAGCTTCATACAGGCTATATGGATACATTTTCCATGTTCGACTAAACAAGTTTCATCTTAGCACTCAGCTAAGGTGACATAAAAAATCCTTAATCATGCCACAATAATTAAGGAGATTGCCAACCGTTTGTTTCCTTGCAATACTTTATCTCATCCCACTCGCTATCATAGCATTGGGGCAATGTTCTCGTGTAAGAGAACGACATCAAACTTAGTAACAATTTTTACATATATGTCATTTTCAATTAAACGTTATTTTACTATGCAAATACACACAAGATTAAAATGAAAAACATATTTCATCAATGTATAAGTAAATGTACAAATAAATCAAATCCTCAACAAACCGAAATCACTAATGTGTTTTTAAAAAGCATCTCTAGTAATGGGTTTAGTAAAAGGATCAATTATCATATCTCTCATAAAGATATGCTTTAGGAACACATGTCCTTATACAATGATATCACGGATGAAGTGGTGATGAGTATTAATGTGCTTTGTCTTTCCATGATAATTTGAGTCCTTTGCATATGCAACTCTAACTGTGTTATCACAATAGATAACTATGGCCTCAATATGATGTTTAGTAATGTTGAGGCTCCTAAAAAATCCCCTCAATCAAATCATCTCTTGCACCACCAAGGTATATGCAACATACTCGAACTTTATAATTGACAATGATACACACTACTATTTCTTGCTATACCAAGAAATGACTCCTCCTCTAAGAATGAAAGCATATCCCGACATAGACATTTTCTCGTTTCTATCAACATATCCATCGGCATCACTATATCCATCCAATTTGAGGCTCCCACCTTAATAGCATAAAGCCATGCTAATAGATCCTCTTAGATATCTAAATATGCTTTTGACCGGTGCCCAACTGGTTGATCCATACAGATCTCTTCATTTAGTTCTCCATTAAGAAATGTCATTTTCATATCCGTTTAGAACAAATCCAAATCTAAATATGTAATAATAGCTAGGATAAGGCGAATAGACACATGTCACACCACAGGAGAAAATGTCTCATCGTAGTCCACACCCGCTTTTTAAGTGTAACCTTTCGCTACTAGTCAAGCCTTATACTTATCAACTGATCCATCTACCTTACATTTAAAATTCAAAACCCACTTGTTTCCAATAGTTTTTTTTGCCCAATAGGTAGATCGACTAAGTCCCACACATGGTTTTTAGCCATGAATTCCATCTCGTCTTCCATTATTACAAGCGACTTACTCAAAAATGGTAAGTTCATTGCTTCTTTAAAAGAAGAAGGCTCATTAGCAACAACAAAATTGCTCAAGAAAGACCCACCTTTTATTTCAAAACATCTATGTGAAACAGTTCCACGTTGACTCCTACACAATTCTGGAGACTGAGAATCAAGTTTTATGCTCCCACTGACCTCAGTAGTCATCAAAATGGATTGTGAATCCAAATCCATTTGGAGCATTTCATCTTGAGGTTTCTCTAACTCATATTTGTTTGATCTCACCAATACTAAAGAAATCATCCTCAAAATCCACATCTCGAGACTCAACCTCAGTGAGCCCTCCATGATGTTCACCATACATCACATAGCCCTCAGAATGCTCACAATATCTAATAATCACACATTCATTAGCTCTAAGGCCTAACTTCCTAACCTTATAAGAAGAATGGTGAACATAGCTAACACATACCTATGGCCTTAAGCCTTCCAAATTAGGCTTATCTCCATTCCATAACTCATATGGAGTAGTCGAGATAGACTTAATGGGCACTCGATTAAGGATGTATGTCGCAGTCATAAGAGCATCCCCCCAAAACTTAATCGAGAGGTTAGCTTGAGTCATCATCTACCTAACCATGTCCAATAGAGTTCGATTACTTCTCTCTGCAAACCCATTTTTTGCGGAGTTCTAGAAATCGTTAACTTTTGACGCATTCCCTTATTCTTATAAAATTCTATAAAATGATCAAAGAGATATTTTCAGCCTCTATCAGTAAGAAGAGCCTTAATGCTCCTCTCTTTTTGATTCTCAACCTCAGTTACAAAGCGTTTGAAAAACAATACAAAGCTTCTAAGCAGTCAGACAACAGAAATACTAAGTCATATCGTGAGAACCCATCTATGAATGTGGTAAAGTAAGTTGTGTCATTACACGCTCTTACATTTATAGGCTTATAAATATCATAGTGGATTAACTGTAGAGGATGTGAAGCCCTCTTAGCCTTACCAAAAGGCTTTCTACTAACTTTCCCAGCGAGACAAAGCTCACAAGTAAGAAGACTCACTTTGGCAAGAGAGTCCAATATCCCTTCTCAAGCTAATATAAACATTCGATCTTGTTGAATATGTTCTAATCAAGCATGTTATTTAATAGACTCAGATTCAATATCAATAGAAGACAACAAACAACATGAGCTAAATATTTATGAGATTAAGATACATCTTCCAAATCCATTAATAAACTATTACAAAAGTGCCCATGATTATAAATGGAATCATCAAGATAAATGGACACACCATTCTTACTAACTAGAAAAGAAAAACTCACGTTTACTAGTGTCGATACTAAAAGTAGATTACATCGAATAATGGGTACATGAAGCACATCATGTAAGATTAGTTTGCGTCTACTGCACAAAGTTGGTAGGTTCCTACAGCAAGGACCCTCTCTTTCGCTCCATTCCCCATCGTTACAAAATATTTACGCGCCGATAATCAATGGTAATTACCAATTCCTTATTATTACAATTCATGTGTTTTGTTGCTCCCGTATCTACAATTCAATCATGGAGAAACGCATGTGTGCAAACAAAGGCACGTACAAAAGGAGGTAAGTAAGGGCAAACCTCATGGGGCTCAGTACCCTCCTGAGCAAAGTGTCCTTTCATTTTACAATTGAAGCAAATGAGTTTGGACTTATCTTTCTTACCACGCACTTACCTCTACGGTGTTTAACGACTTGCCCTTCTCGAGGACCTTGGTTCTTAACTTTTCCTTTCTTGCACTTAGAGCCATCACTCTTGCACCCATTTTGTGTAACTATTGCAAAGACACTGCGGTTTGCATTTCGATGCTCCGCTTCAAGCTCCAAATGGTAGTAAATGTCATCAAAGGTTTTATTGGTCTCATTATCAGTAAGCATCAGCTTCACTTATCCCCATGAGGACTCAAGAAGTGACCTAATGACAATTAGAATATGTTGCTCATCTATGAGATCATAGTCTACTACCTTCATTTTTCATATCATGGAGGACATCACCCTAATGTGTTCAATCATGCTATGCTTAGAGTCCATCGTATATTAATTGAGTTCTTTATGTTGTGAGCAACTACTAGAGTTACACTAATTCACGTCGCAAATCCCAAGCCTAGTGTACGGTGGCTCTAAGAGATAAAAAAATAAGAGAGAACTCAATGTTTGAGAGTGTAAAATGTGTGAGAGAGAAGTGGTGAAATTTATGCTCTCGTCAACAGCTTATGTTGATTAAAAAAAAAGTTAGATACTGCTACAAATAACTAATTACTTATTGGCTTTTCTTTTCTTGTAAGATCAAGCTTATTTGTCCAGTTTAGTTTACTTGTATCAATGTGAACATACTATTTGCACTATTTTCTTACAAAAGGTAACTATATTTTATTAAGTTTGTATAGACTAAAAGATTCAAGTAACAACTCCTATCTTTACAAAGATTAAGAAAAAGACACAAATAGAATTCTTTTCACCCTTGTTTCCATAGACGATAACCTATATTTGGAAGGGTAAAATGACTTAAAGTGTGCGTTATGTTTTGAGTTTGGTGGATCGAGTTACCCTGTTGTGGTGCGGATTAAGTGAAGGTTAAAGATATCATTCCACTTCAAAACAAATCTAGTTGACCTACATGTCCGAAAATTTTCAAATAGGATTTTTTATTAGACACAGAAATTTTCTAAAAAAGTTTAAGGGATTTTTAAAAAAAAAATCAAAGAGAAGAGGAGATTTTTGTCTTCTCCTAAACTAGCAATGAAAATTACTAAAATGACCCTATTAGACTAAAAACTGGGGCATTGACATACGACATATCCTCGACCACCAAGCCAAACTGATAACAGTTATGTATATAACAATTGTGCCGCTAATGACGTTCTATCTGTTAAATAATGAACCCCGATAAAATTAAAAAAGATAACACATTGCATGGAATATCAAATGCTTCACCTTTCTAACAGGTTAATATAGTAAAAACACGAACATGAAGTTCCGAAGCATCTGTCTAATTTATAAAGGCTCCTAGTCAGATCACCGATGATCACAAGTCTTGGCTTTAGAAAATAGAGCTATAATAAGTTCACTGGTTCTAACTCGGAAAAAAATGAAGAACGTCCAAGAAAATACAAGTGTTATTGTCAATGGCACGGGACGAAAACGGATACGTTACGCTGTTACAGGTTGTCAATTGAACAAGAAGGAACATGGATGCTCAACTAGCTCCATGAAAAAAACTTATTTCTGAACTGTTTTCTCAATTAAAAGAGAGCGCAAACGCTTTGGAAGTCATGGTCAAAGGCCGACTATAAGGTGTCGCTGAGTCCGACCGCAATGACCAAGATAATCATAAGCATAGTGCTTCTCCAATCCTCAGAAACCAACTATACGCTTCACTTTCATGCCTGCCTCGAACTTCGTAAACAATACTTGCTAGTGAGATGTCAATAGCGGCTCATTTGATTTTGTCTGAATATGGCATGAAAAGACTCAAACTAGAATGAAACCAGCCAACCTGTTGCATTAACTTGCGAATCAAATCACCGACAATGTAAGAAGCACCTGAGGCCATAAAACCTATGATAACATAGTACAGCACATTGCGGATGTAAGGCTTCTGAAAAACATGAGCCTTGCCAATGGCAAGCAAGATTATGCATACTAGAGAAGCTCCTCCAACTAGTGCAAGCTTGAGATCCTTATCATCACTCTTATGAAAAGAGAAACCATAAACGATGGGAGGAAGCACGCCAAAAATGAGGTATGATATGATAACAACTGTCACATGAAGTGAAAATCTGTCTCTTTTTCCTAGCAATGCTTGGTATCGATCATCTTGCTGATTTATTTGGCTCGAAGTCCCTCTTGAACCCTCATTTTTCAGATCTATAAGCTGTAGCACTAAACTGTCAGTTTATATTCATCAGAAAAATGTGAAATAGAATCCTGCAATCAATGCCTACTGTGATCATAGAAATTGATACATGATAAGTAGCAATTGATTTGCATATCATACGTGGCAAATATATCAGCCAAAAAAATGACAAACTTTGAACAATAATCATAAGTATCAAAAACAGGGTTGAGAAAACAGAACAACGAAGCTAAAATTAACAAAGTTACAGTTAGCAAGGTTAAGTGCGTAAACTAGTTTCACTCTTGCGACTAACAAAATAGGGAGAAACTGGAAGGAGGAGGCATCTCATGAAATTTCCTTTCATAGAATAATTAGTGTGAACAGTATATGGAATTTTCAAACAGATTTCAGATTTGATGGATGATACCTGGAAAGGAATGAATGAGGCTAACTCCTACCTACCATTACTACGAAAACTTGTATCCAAAATTTGGATCAAATGTGAAGGGAAGGAACACTATAACTGTCTCGGAGGTTTGCATACTTTCGTACCAACTACAAAATTGAAGATTATATGCAATTTATGCACGTACTCTTTTCCAAATCTGTCAGGTAACCATTTCCTCGTTACTACTGCCAAACAACATAGAAGTTATTAGAGTATATCACTTACATTATGGCCTATGATGAAAAGTCCACCAATCAAGTTTGCCAAGGCCATAGCTAAAATATCCACTGCAAAACACGTTGAGAACACCTACATTATGTAATTTCCAATATAACCGTACAAGAGAGTAAAATAAGGTTTAAAAGCAAAAGAAAATTGACAAAGATTAGATTTTTCAACTCCGAGTAAGCTGATATAGTAAATTAGTTAAGATTAAAATAAATGTTCCATCCTCTAAACGGGTATTTATTGTTAAGTCATGCTCTTTTTGGGAGAAATCAAATTCCTGGTTTGGATGGTTTCACACAATGCCAGGACATAACACTACAACTGGAATTATAACATTACTTAGTGAAACCCAAGAATGGATCATATATTATTTTAGTAACTAGAGTGAACAATTATAAGGGATTTCTCAAAGGGAGTTTATCTCAAATAAGTGAAAGACACCGGGGACTCTGCATAGAAGATAAAATAGTACGGAATTTCTTTTTTTCTATTTTTTTCAATATAACTGGGTCTCAAAACTGAGCCTTTGATAAGGGAGAAAGAATTTTGCCACTTGAGCAATTGCTCCCTGGAAAATCTCGTAAGGGATTAATTCTCGATAAGAAAGTGTAATTGATGCTTAGTACCATAGACGTACAAATATGTCGTGGAACAGATAATTATGCTTACATGTTGCAGCACCAGCACCAGCTGCAGAACAAACAACACCAAGACTTGTGATTGATTCTATCAAGCCTCCATACACGATACTTTTCAAAATATCCACCCCAACCCCAGTACTTCTCTGTTCATCCAAATTTCCTTGGGCCCCACTTTCCAGCAAAATTCTGTCCTCCTCCACAACATTTCTTGAGCTCCGGGGAGAAGGTTCCAATTGCTCCGTTTCAACACTAATTGCTAGATCATTCCCTACACCACATTGTTATATATCGAGAAAATTTAACCAGTCAGAACTTCATGGCTGCATACGTGCAAAGAAATCACCATTAAAAATGAACTCAATCAGATTAATAATAAAAATTCATACTTATCTTCCACCCCTTTTCATTGCATAGATTGATATCTCAAACACATTCAATTACAGTTTTACATGCACTTGTACCTAAATGAGAAAAAGAAAAAACAGTGGTAGATGCACTATCTACTTCATCATAAAGATGAAGGATTGCATGTTTCATCTACCATTTGCATATCAAATAAATAAAACATGCATTAAATGGTATCATTAATGGCATGTCAAATTCAATAAATTGTCACTAACTTATCATATTGTTAAGTATGTTAAAATGTCCTAAATTGCCTAGAAGTAAGAGCAAGATAGACTTGGACAATCTCTTCCCCTTTAAAATGCCTTTTAGGGTGGAATTAGGCCCGATTTCAATACAACTTGCATTATAATTATGGAGGATGGGTGAGCCAAGATCAGTTATATTGTTTAATATTTTTCCATCAGTTAAAAGAGTTTCCAGTAATATCATTTCTGTTCAAATGCCCTCGAATTCTATATTTACCTTTATTCTTCTCCTTTGCAGCATCACCTATTCCAAGCCCCACACCAAATTTAAATTTTTGAAGGATCAACATTCCTTGAAAAAAAGAAAGTAAAGCACTTTTGTTAGCCTTATCAGGTTGGATAGACATATCTTTTGTCGATCCTTCTTCAGAAAGCAATTGCTTGGCTGATGAATTGTCTTTCATTGTAAAGACCTGACCGCTTTGGATCCATTGTTGATCCCTTGCTGTTGTGTTGGACTCCTCAAGTACTAAAGAATCATAATTTAAGGGTGATGTAGAATCTACGTAACTTCTCCGTGGTTTCAATGAGACATCTTCAGCGGGTTTTCCGGTATCAATCAAAATAATTTCAGAGGCTGTGAAAGAATCACTTTTTTGTCTTTCATATCGAGTAGTATCATTTATAGACTGATTTAGTATAGCAACACCTGCACAGAATTGAAAAGAAAAATATGCATGGTGGAATGTTAGATGAAGTACCAGAATTGAGAAAAAATAATGTGACAATGAATCATTGAGCACCCATCCAAATTCCTGGAAATATATCACTCATGCAATTAAACGAAAATCACTTGTTCCTGTACCTCTACTTGAATTTTCAGTGGCAACATTTGATTGGTTTTCCAGCCTTACTGTTGCAATTTTATGATATTCAATTTCTTCAATTGATAAGTTTCCGATCTCCTTTCCAGTCTCTTGATCAAAACTTTTTGTATCATTCACCAGTCCTTCAAGACAATAAGATTCATTTGATGGTAAAGCAGATGGTAACAGATCACCTTTCTTGGAGAGTGTCTTGCTAGTTATAGACAGATTGGACTCGTCGCTTCCTGCAAGCATTTTTTCACGATGTAAATGCTCCACAGTTGAAAGATCTCTTGATTCCTGTACATGTTTATGAGGTTCGGTCTGGGCATCATGGGCAGTCACTACTGGAAGATCATCAATTTTATGTTCAGCAGTAACAGTGCCAGAAACGCATGATGAGCTATATTCATTTGTCCCTTTTGCTTCAGAGTGGCTCACAGCAGCATCATTTGCTAGCATATAAACATCCATTTAGTGTGAAAGATAAGCCACTTGTACACAATGCAATACAAAAAATATTTTTCCAATCTCAAGTTATGACATGCATTAGAGCTGTAAGGCTTTGAATTCCTAGAAAAAATCAAATTGAGTGAATGGCCTTTGTTGCCTATAATCTTTGTGATTCTGACCAACTTCCATGGTTGGGTTTTTTTTTTTCTTTTAGCAATCAGCCTTTATTGTTCAGAGATTTTTTTTCCCATACAGATGTCCAGAAAAATCGAATTGAGTGATTGACTTTCATTGCAACAGTCTTGTGATTCTGAATAGTCTTTACTGCTTGTGATCTTTTTTTTTCCTTTTAGCAATCATCCAAAATTGCCTAGAGATTATTTTCTCCGTTGTGATGTCAGAGGTAGTAGAAACTACCACTATAGCACAAACGGAGGAGAATATTCAATGTTAACATCTCGATGAATTGCAAAATATCCAGGCTGTATACAAGTTGAATGAAAAAAAATTACCTCAAATGGTCTCAACTCAACTCATTTGCAGCGTACTGAAAGGGAAAGGGAAGATCAGCCATGTCACAGGTAAGGGGATGAAACCAGAGGATCCTCGGTTTGAAGCATGGGATGAAAAAGATTCCATGATTATGGTGTGACTATGGAACTCTATGACACTGAAGATTAATGGTACATATATTTTCTTGGCAACTGTCAGATATTTGGGATGCACTTCAATAGACGTATTCAAAATAAAGACTATGGTTGGAAAACAAGGAAGTAGGACAATTACCGAATATACCAATCATTTGAAATCAATATACCAATCAGTTGAAATTTTCGTGACAGGAGCTTGAAATTAGATGTCCTGAAGATGCGATTGTTTTAAAAGGATTTATTAAGATAGAGTGATGTAGGATAAATAGAAGAATTATGAACTAGTAGTTAAAAGCACAAAATTAGGAAGTGTGGATGGTATTAGGCTGCTGGAATATTAGGTTTCAAGGTTAAATTTTGGTTATGAATGCAGAATTTTCAGATTTTGTAAGGCTAGGAATTTAAGGTTTGAATGCTGGAATTTTAGGCTTACGATTTTAGGGTTTAAGCTGGTTGGAATATAGATTTTTGGTGGCTAAAACATAGGTTTAAGAGAGCTGGAATTTGAGTTAGGGTTGCTGGCATTTTAGGAAAGAACACAAAGAATGGAAGGTAAGAAACTAGGAATCACTCCTAGGGTCTAAGAATCACTCTTAAAAGAAAGCATCACACCTTCTAATTGAAACTCTCAAGTTATAGAAAAATTCCATATTGCTTTTATAGTTTTATTAATGAAAGGCTAAGTACATATATATAGAGTTCTTAGAATCCTTACTCTAGTAAGAAAAGGATTTCTAATTTAAATCATATTCTAATAAAAATTCTACAAGTCCTATTCAACTAGGATAACATATCTAAAATAGAATAATATAATACTACTACTTCCTATCTAATAAAGAATCCTAATGCTATCTAAATTTCAGCCTTTATCTTCAATTGCAATTCAATTCCCAATCCTCATCCCACCAAATTAGGACTTGTGGTCGAATAATCTTTCCTTTTTTATTTCTTCTATATACTTTTAAGTTCTTTTGCATCGTAGAGTCTGATTTTTTTATTAAACTTAGTCCAAAATTTAACCAAGTTGGAATCTAGATTCTTGGCAAGCATTAAGTTCCATGTTTGTGGCCTTAGTTTATGGAGAAGAAAGTCAATGAAACCTAATGCTTAAACCATAAAACACAGATAGCTCTGCTGTGGTGGCTAAAGGTGGCAATAAGTCAGCCAAAAATTTTGAAAAGATGGTCAAGCCGATGTCAGGAAAATCCCATGAGTTAGGTGGCTCAACCGAGAAAAGGTTGAGAGTGTAAGATCTCTTACTGGCAACCTCGACAAACTGTCAAATACTTGTTATGTAGCTCATTCAAGTGAATTTTTACTCTCTATTGAATTAAATATCTTGGGAACAACTTTTGCCAAATCCTAGATTATGGATTCAGAAGCTACTGACCATTTGACCATAGACGGAGACACCCCCACTGGGCCCCCCAAATTTTTAAAAAATTAAATATTTTTAATTTTTAATTTATATATTTATATATAAAGGTGGAGTTATTTGGAGACCATGGTGCACTGGGCCCCCCAAAATTTTAAAAAATTAAATATTTGAACCCTCCTACTTTAAATTTCTGGCTCCGTCACTGCATATGACCCACTCACCAAACCTATGTTTCATATTTTCCCCATGAGTATAAAAATAGCCATAGTTGATGATTCATTGACCACTATAGCAAGTATAAGGGATGTCAAAAAGGATTTTATTATCAGCCCCTCTTAAAGGGGTGAATTCAACCACAAATGAGAAGGATAAAGGGAATCTAAGGATTTCTTCTTACTTGACCTAAGATCATTCCTCTAAGCCTATGTTTGAACATATACCTCAAAACCAACCAAAAAAAAATCTAAAGATTATGAGATTTGACAAGATGTATTCAAGGTAAAAGACGATTATTCCTAAATCTAAGCAAGTCCAAGTCTCTAACCCGAATTTTGGGAATGAAGTAACAATTTATAAACCTTCTTTGCATAGTGAAATTGAATCTGAGTTAAACAATAACAATTAAGATCTTCCAATTGCTATTAGAAAAGGGGACTAGGGAAGAAAAGTCCATATATCCTTTTGCTCGTTTCCTTTCTTTCAAAAGTTTTTCAGCATCTCATAAAGTTTTCCTTGTTAGCCTAAACACCAATGCCATCCCTAAAACCCTATCTAAGGCTTTAACCAATGAGAATTACAAACAAGCTATGAACGTGAAAATGGAGGTGTTGAAAAAAAAAATTTAAGAGTTGGTAAAGCTACCAACTAGAAAGAAACTTATGAGTTGACATAATGAAGTATATGACATATGGATCAATAGAAAGATACAAGGCCAGAAGTCTCTTTAGGTATATTTTATGAATTTCAAAAAGATCTATGAAGAATTAAATGCTTTGTTACCTTTTAGTCATGATAATATAGTCCATCAAGTTCAACGAGAGCAAATGGAAAAAAAAAATAGAGTTAGTAAAGCTACCAAGTAGAAAGAAACTTATTAGCTGTAAATTGGTTTACATAATGAAGTATATGACATAAAGATCAATTGAAAAATGTAAGGCGAGAAGTCTCTTTAGGTATATTTTATAAATTTCAAAAAGACCTATAAAGAATTAAATGTCTTGTTACCTTCTAGTCATGATATCAAAGTCCAACAAGTTCAACAAGAGCACATGGCTTGGTCGATTTTAACTATTCGTTTGAGATTTCTTCCCTGAATGAAGTCTTTACTTGGATACTTTGCACGACATCAACACATTTGTTACTCTCAATATTCAAACTTCTATTGCTCTCGTTAGTCGAAATAATGAATTTGAGATTGGGAAGTCATGTCATAAGAACAATAATAGAGGAGGAGGGATAGGCATTTCATACAATAGGAATTAAAATGCAGACGAAATTGTTTATCAATATTGTTATGAGTCGAATCATTCCATACACACAAGCAAAAAGAAGCAAACAAACTGTAGAAATCTCGTTAAACTTATATGGCAACTATTACTGACACACACGAAAATATAGTTACAATTTCTGTCGATGAATTTGCTAAATTCACTCAGTATCAAGAAGCATTAAAAAGTTCATCTCACCTTATCAGTATTGTTACTGACACCTATTTGTTCTTTTCCTCTTCTTCACAATGGGTCAGTGACTATGGAGCCTCATATCATATGATAGGTAATTCTTGTCTTTTCTTTAGCTTCTAGAAACACGTATCTCATTCTCATTGTTACCTTAACTGATGGATCTACTTCCTCTATTCCTAGCTTTAATATTGTTAATCTTATTCCATTACTTTCTCCATCCTCTTTCTTGAATCTACAAGAATTTTTCTTTAATTTACTATTTGTGAGTCAACTCACTCGTGCCTTAAATTGTTATATCCTAGTTTTTCCTGATCAAATTGTCTTTTACAAGAACTCATGAAAAAGAAGATTATTTGTAAAGGACGTGAATTAGGAGGCCCCTACATTCTAGAAATCAAGGTGCCAAGGCTCATTGCTAGTTTAGGTGTCTTAACTCCTTTTGAAGCTCACTGCTAGTTAGGACATCTCTCCTTATCTCTGTGAAAGTAGTTACGTCCTCAACTTCATAATATATCTTGCTTAGATTGTGAGTTCTATCTGTTTTTCAAACATCATCATCTGTTTTTAATTCTTTAGGCTACTAAACGAGCTAGATTTTCCTTTTGTGTTAGTTAATTCTTCTAATGTTTTTGGTCCATGTCTTCTTGTTTCCAAATTTGGATTTTGATACTTTGTTACCTTTGTTAATGACTTCTCTCGTGTGACTTGGCTTTATTTAATGAAGAATTGTTCATTTAATAATTTTGTCTACGACTTGAGAACTGATAATGCAAAATTAGTATTTTTCCATATTGTTTCTACCTACATGACTCAAAATGGCATTTTCTATCAATCCTCATGTATTGACCCACACTATGTCAAAAGTGTGGCTAAAAGAAATGTCAAAATTACAATAAGAACCGTATATTTTGCATATCTCTAAGTTATAGCAAGTATTACTCATATACAAAATTCTAGTACCTATAAATGAAAACTAATAATTCTAGTACAATATCCAATCTCATTATTTATGGGATACTTTATAATCTCATGATTTATCGGATATTCTAATATAATAGGAAACTTAATAAAATACAATCAATCAATCAATCAATATACATGATTTTTTCACATTCCCCCTTGAGCTAGTAAATAGGTATTCACCATTCCCAACTTGGATACCATAGTCTGAAAATTTGAGTTGCTCAAATCTTTGGTGAGAATATCAACCAATTGACCATGTGTATATTTGAGCATAGTCGCATACAATTTTGAGTTCTCCAAGCCACAAGGTTCCCACCAAGAAAACTACAGTATCATATCCTGAAGTTGATCTTCTATTAATAATAAATCCATCATAATCAACATCAGTGTATGCCTCAAGAACCAAACCTCCATTTCTTTTGAACAAAACACCCATCCCTAGTGTTCCTTTAAGATACTAAAGCATTCTTTGAGCTACTCGCAGATGAACTTCCTTCGGACTATGCATAAACTAACTAATTATACTTACTACTTATATATGGTAGTGTGAGAGAGATAAATTATTCTTCCTAATAGGTGTTGATACATCTCTCTACTTACTGCAACATCCTCCACTACTTTTCCAAGCTTGAGATTCGGATCAATAGGAGTGCTTGCAAGTTTTCATGTTGTCTTGTCTGTTTCATTGAGAAGATCTGCAACATACTTTTGTTGTGAGATAAAAATTCCATGCCTAGAATGTGCAACTTTAATTCCAAGAAAACACTTAAACCTTCCCATTGGCTTAATCTCAAATTCCTTAGCTAATCATTGGCTTAGCAAGTATTTCTCTTTATCATCATCTCCCATTACCAATATACAGTAGAAGAGTTGTAAATCCCTTTGAAGGAGAGTGTTTGATAAACAATGTATGATCTCCTTGACTTTGTCTGTATCCCATAGCCAACATAACTCTAGCAAATCTTCCAAACCATGCTCTAGGCAATTACTTAACACCATATAGTGCCTGCTTCAATTTACACACAGTATGAGCAACCAAACTTTTTCCATAACCTAGTGGAACTTCTATGTAAATTTCTTCCTCTAGATCTCCATATAGAAATGCATTCTTAACATCAAAATGCTGCAGTTCCCAACCATAATTAGCTGCTAATGACAATAATACTCTAATCGTATTAATCTTTGCAAAAGGAGCAAAAGTCTCTAAAAGTCAATCCCATAAGTCTAAGTGTAGCATTTTGCTACCAACTAGGTCTTGTATCTCTCAATTGACCCATCTGCCCTATGTTTCACCTTATATACTCACATACAACCTACTAATTGCTTTCCTACAGTTAACTTCACTGATTCTCAAGTTTTGTCTTTTTCCAACGCCTCCATCTCCACATGCATAGTTTGTTTCCATTTTTCTGTAGATAAAGCCTTAGATAAGGTGGAGGGGATGATAATGGCATTCAAGTTCATAAGGAAGGGTCTGTGTGATGGTGAAAATTTTTTAAATGATAAGAAATGTGCAAGAGGGTATAATGGTCATTTTGTACACTCTTTGGATCCTTTTCTATGGCAATAGGAAGGTGTTACTGATCATTATCCATATGCACTTCAGTTTTATTTTGTAATTCAGGATTAGAAATTGTTACCTCATGTGAAGAATCTAAGTTGGACTCTTGGACTGGCATAGGTTCAGGAACAACCATCTTCTTTCTTGTGAACACCTTGCCTTTGCCAAATCTCAAATCTCCAAGGGCATAATCAAGTTTTTTATTGTGGTTCACTTGGTGCTTCTATAAAGGGTTCAAATATGGGTTGTTTAGGTGTGAATAAGAGCTGATTTGCTCAAAATTAATATTACTAAGAGAATGTAGTACATATATATACATGAATAGAGTACAGAATAGGCTACATAATCTATGTAGATACAGAAGATAATCCTAGGATAATGTTTATCTCTAAGATACTGTTTATCTCTAGATACTACTATCTAATCTACAGAATCTGATTACAATCAGATATTATGAGATATTATGTATCTTGATTACACTTCCCCCCAAGTTGGATCATAGATATCAATCATGTCTAACTTGCTGATACATTCTTCAAACACTTTTCTTTGAAGACCTTTGTTAAACACATCTACTGTCTGCTTCTTCGCTGGGACATAATTTAGGCATATAGTCCCATCTTCTATCTTCTCCTTGATAAAATGTCGATCAACTTCAACATGCTTTGTTCTCTAATGGTGGACTAGATTGTGTGCCTTGCTTAGGGCTGCCTTGTTATCACAATATTGTTTTATAGGTGACTCAAAATTGATTCCCAATTCTGTCAGTACTCTCTTTAACTAGAGAATTTCACAAATCCCTTTTACAGTTCAGCTTCTGCACTTAGTTCAGCTTCTACACTACTCCTGGCTACCACCTTTTGCTTCTTACTTTGCCACGTGACCAAATTTCCCCATACAAAACTACAATACCCAGTGGTTGATCGTTTATCCTCTTCTGAACTTGCCCAATCTGAATCAGTATATATTTCAATTGATCTTTGATCTCCCTTTCTAAAAAATAATCCTTTCCCAACAGTACCCTTTAAATACTGTAGGATCTTATAAACTGCCTCAAATGCTTCCTCCTTGGTGGATGCATGTTGCTTCCTCCTTGGTGGATGCATGTAGCCACTTACAACATTCACTGCAAAAGCAATATCTGGTCTAGTATGAGACAAATAAATCAGTCTTCCCACTAATATCTAGTATTCTTCACAGTTAACAAGTTTATCCTCTTCATCTTCAAACTTTGTACTGTAAATGGGAGTAGTGCTTGGTTTACATCCTAACATTCCAGTCTCCTTCAAGAGATCAAGAATGTACTTCCTTTGTGAGATGTAAATCCCTTTCTTTGGTCTCGCTACTCCCATGCCTAGAAAATACTTCATTTCTCCTAAGTCTTTAACTTCAAATTCTTTCCTCAAAGCTAACTTGAGTCTTGTAATTTCCTCTGCATCATCACCAGTTACGACAATATCATCTACATACATAATCAAAAATGCCATCTTACCTTCTCTAAATCTAAAGAACATTGTATGATCCAATTGAGCTTGTGTGTATCATTCTGTTTTTAGGACTTTGGCAAATCTTTCAAACCAAGCTCGTGGTGATTGTTTCAGCCCATATAGGGATTTTCTTAGTCTGCATACTATGTTTCCTCCTTCCTCATCAAACCCTAGAGGAAGTTTCATGTACATTTCTTCCTTTTAGTTTGCCATTCAAGAAGGCATTTTTAATATCAAGTTGCTGAAGTGGCCAGTCGAAGTTAGCAGCTACAGATAGCAATAGTCTGATAGTGTTTAGCTTGGCCACGAGTGCAAATGTCTCCTTGTAGTCCATCCCATAGGTCTGTTGAGTATAGCCCTTTGCCACCAGTCTCGCTTTATACCTCTCGATGGAACCATCAACCCTATATTTGACCGTGAATATCCACCTACACCCCAAGGGTTTCTTTCCTTTTGGCAGATCAACTTCTTCCCATGTTTAATTCTTTTCAAGTGCTCTTATCTCTTCGAAAACTGGTTCTCTCCATTCTGGAACTTTAAGAGCTTCTTGAAAATAGAGTTATGGCATAGTCAATGTGTGAGATAATATGGATATATTTAGATCTTAACTGAAATTGGTCTTAGAGCCCCAATACTAGCAAAGTTGTGGTGTGATAACCAAGCTATTCTACATATTGCTTCTAATCCTATGTTTCATGAACAAACTAAACATACGAGATTGACAATCACTTTATAAATGAAAAAGTGCAGGAAATTTTGATCTATACAGGATATGTGAAAATTGGACAACAACTTGATATTTTCACAAAGGCTTTAAATAGAGATAGATATTTTCACAAAATAGAGATCGGATCAATTATATTTGTAATAAGTTGGGCATAATTAATATTTATTCTCCAACTTGAGGGAAAGTATTATAGATTGTATATCTACAACTATAGATTGTATAGGTTACAGGATTCTTAGGCATGCTTATAGGAATCCCATTTAATTCCTTACCTAATTAGGAGTTGGATAACTAGTATATATATTTACCTCTCTATATAATACACAACAATTGAAACATTCTTTCTTATAGTATCAACACCTTGTAAGGGGGGCTCATTTATCTATCTCACAAATGATCAAATATAATATATGCAATGATTATGATAAGTCAGTTCATACATGACATGAATGAAGTTAATTTGCAAGTAGCACACCAGGTATTGTGGTATTTGAAAGGGACACTAGGACAAAAAGATTCTTTTTAAGAGAAATGTAGGTCTAATACCTAAGACATACACAAATGTCAATTATGCATGATCGATTGTTGACAGGAAATCAACTTCAGGATATTGCACCTTTATTAGCAAGAAACTCGTGACATAGAGAAGTAAGAGGCAGAATGTGATAGCAAATCTAGTGTAGAGGTAAAATTTCAAGTAATGGCTCAAGATGTATGTGAACTACTATGTTTGAAAATTATCCTAGAAGACTTGATTAAGTGGGATCGCCAACAAGACTACTATGATCATAAATTTGCAAGCAGGATAGTTCATAACGTAGTGCAACATAATCAGACGAGGCACATCAAAGTTAGACATATTTCATAAAAGAAAAACTTGAAATTGGTTTGATTTGCACACCTTATGCGACTAGAAAGCTGTTGATATACTTAACAAAGGGTTTAGTTCAAATTTTGGGAATATTTTGTCTAAGCTAAGAATGAAGAACATCTACTCACCAGCTTAACGGTTAGTGTGGGAATACGTGATTTATGGTAGGTTAACTATTTTAGGATTTTTGTATTTTTTAGGATTTCCTATTTAGTTAAGATATCGTATAATCTTAGGTTTGATTGTTTTTGTTTTCCTATTTAGTTAGAATATTTCATGATTATGGGATCTGATTATTTTTGTTTCCTTTTTTTTTGTTAGGTTAACTTGTTAAAATTCACCCTCTTATACACTTGTTAACAATTTTTGTCACTAACCAAAGCCTAGAGTTGGCCAGCACAAAATAGGGTTGGTATCTCACTATAAAGGAGCAAAAATTTCCATTTAGAAAAAGTGGTGGCACTCTTTATCACGTACATGCGTAACAAGTAAAGGGGCCACTAATTTAGGGGAGTGGAATCTTGTTTACAGATATCTGTTGCGAATGTTGTATAAGGGTTTCTGAATCAACCAGATTCTTACACAACCATCAGGTTTTGTTAGCATTTCTCCACAATAACCATTGATTTTGTATATCTTAATGCAAATCATCTTCATTTATTTCTTAAAACTTCAATTACTTTTGACTTAAAAAATTCGATTTGGTTGTCACATTTTTGCCATTTTCAGGAAAATAAATCGCCGTTTTGCTTAGTTTCTTCAATTTTTTTCTTCCACTAATTTTCAAAACTACAGATATACTAGACATAGAAACAACTCAAATTTTGTTGCAGGTTGCCAGATTCACTTCATTGAAACAAAAATAGTTCAATATTCATTATCTAGTTACATACTTTCTGCATTTTTTTTCCAACAATTATTGCTACTACAACAAGCATTTCTGCTCACACAACAGTCTGTTACAGTTTAAGTGGCTGCCTGAAGGTTAATAAATATCCAAAAGGTCGAGAGCTGAACCAAATAAAATATGAAATGATAAAAGACAAAAAGGAAAGATAACATAAAGCTCTCATCAGAGCATGTGTATGTATGCATATATGTATGTAAGCATGTGTATGCATGCATGCATGTATATATAATAACTAGAATCAAAGCTACAATATGATAATTAATTAAAAAGCATTATAAATAAAATAAAACCTTGCTCAGTCTTAGTCTTCTTCTGATTTGTTGCAAAAATGGAGAACCAATTTGTCTTTACTTCTGCGCTCTTTTGAGGATTGTGAATATTCTTATTTTCAGTGCTATCTTCAAAAACCCGAAACAATTTAAAACCATTTCCTGTTAAGTTAAGAACAAATGTAAGCTGGTAATATAGAGACATCCTTAATAACATACATAGTAAACGAGGAAACACTGGATTATGGTGATGATGGAGAGGAAGAAGAGAGGGAAAAGGGAGAGAGAAGAAAGAAGGGAGGGACAGATACTGCAAATAATTTATATCTCTCTCAAAATATTACATTTGAATAATCAGTGGAACCATCAAATCAACTATCCTAGTGTCCAAGCATGTTATACATTCATCATACATAACCAATTTTCAAGCATGTCCAAAATTACTGCTCCAAAATTCCTACTATAATGAAAAAGTTTTTGCAACTGAAAAACATGTCTTGCATGAGTTAGGTTGTGAAACACAGAGGCCTTAGCTTGCTGTAGTTCATGGACAAGTCAAACTTCCAATATATTGAACAGAACAGGGGCTAAAATAAAGACAGAAAAAGGTCACAGATTATGTACCATCAATCAACATAGGCCTACTCGCTATCCTTTATGAGATGGAAAATTCAAGTTTATAGTGTAAGGAAACATTCTACCAAAAAGCTTAAAATGTTAGATGAGGCTCACAACTGAATCATATATTAGCTCTAACAAAAGCCTTGTGTTAGGCTGAAAATTTGGAGAAAACACGAGCCAACCATACCCCGTGCTAAACTGATATCTGATTTAACATAAGACTAGGATAACATGGTTTAAACTGAAACCTTTCTGTTATAATATCAAGGAATCATTCAAACTGAAATTTTAAGATGTTTCATAATGCCGATAACTGGATCATGACATATGAATTCATTTATTAGCTTCAATTATACATATCATGTATAATCTATAATCAAAACAACTCCTTTGTCCCTAACAGTGTCAAAAATGGATAAAGTATGCAGGTACTAAGCAACACATCGTAAAAAGAAGACACTTACCTTTACAAGAAAAACAAGATACCTGTATCTTTAACAGAAGAACAGAAGAATGACTCCTATTTTCCCAACTTTACAAGAAATTATCATCTTAAAGTTATTAACAAACTTACATGAACATATTCATTCAATTCACAGTGCATTTAATACCTGTAGGAATGAAAATGCTGAAGCATGATAAACATCTAAACACTTCTGGTTCTCCATCAGGAATGTCATTTTTAGGGGCTGGAATGTTGCTACCAGTGCTAAGTCTGTTACTGTCACGGTCATTGGCTGCAGTCAAAGAATCAGGATCAAGCTGATAGTGAAAAGGGGTCTCTGCTTTATCATGTTTTGGCTTACGGCGTGGATTTCGGACTTTTGGTTTTCTTCTACGAAGGATAATCCTTCTGGTAATGCAAGAATTACAATTTGGACAATAAAGATCATGGGTGCTTTGCTTGGCTAATACCTTCTCAACATCAAATTCTGTTCTTTCTGTGTCTATTTCTTCTACCAAGTCAATGCTTTCATCTATTACAGCTTCATTGTCAAAAGACTTGAATTCTGCACCTTGTTCTTCTACTCCCTTCAAATACAGTTCTGAACTTAAATCAGAACACCTATCATCTTCAAGAACTCCCCCATGTTCGTGTTTTATTTCTTCAATTAACTTTTCCTGGGTATCAAAATTCTCTGTAAGAGTGTCTGCATCTCCAGGATTTGTGAAATCAGAACTTGTAGTATTATCACACTTAACTTCAAGACATCTTCCATTAGTACCTGAAGCCACGCAGTTCAAATGCATTTCATCAGCAAAGTATGCTGCGAAGGGAACTATCACAGCTGCATGAGTACAATGTTATCCCAAGAACGTACATGAAACTAGCTAAAACACAGCACTGGTGTAACGGTGGAAATGTCACTAGTCATCCCACAATAGATAACGATGATTTTCTTTATAAATTGTTTTTTAACTTGATAACTGCGTATCCATGAGGAATTGAAAGGTAATATTTGGTCATCCTGTAATAAAAGATCAGTATCAATGTTATCAAATAATTAACTACTAACTACTTAGGCTGCTATTGTTTCAGATGGACAACAGATATCAACAATGAGCACTTATAAGCCAATTCACTTTAAGAAAAGAAGTGTTATTAACTGTAACTAATTGCTTTCCCAAGAAATATTGTCATTTCACTAACCTTTAGTTTCAAAAACAAAATATCGTCCATGTTGATTAAAATTTCCGACATCCATCAGGATGTGCCCATTAAGGTTTGAAGTAAAATTACTCGATGGAATTCCAAGACAGTAGGTCCAATTGCAGTGGCGACATCGCCATTTTCCTTCACTCAAAAACAGGAAAGAGTAATGGTATACTCACAGAACAGTGAATTATAGAGAAATTTCGCGAATCATATTGTGGAAAACGAGAAATGTACAAGTCTGGTGAAATGAGCATGGCATGCTCTTTTTTTATATATATAAAGATTCAGAATAAGTTATTTGGATCTGTGATCACATTTTAACAGACGTTTCCTTTGGAGCCAGCCACGGTCAGTTGTTCTGCACTCTAGAACCTGGGGTGGCCTACTTTCACAGACACCATCTATCCCAATTGAAGCTTATCTTCATTACTGAGTAATAGTGTCATTAAGCAAGAACTACAGTTAATAAAAAACCCCACTAGAAGTAATAAGGACCAAATACATAAAGCACAATTTGAGAAATTCGTGTGGTCAATCACATGGGTGGTAAACTGCCACATCCAAAACCAAGAACGCAGCTAAAGCTCATTAAATGAACAAATTTAATGAAATTGTAAGTAGATGGTAATATTTAGGTCGGCCCTGTTTAGACTTGTAAAAGATTATGCTTAACAAAGTAAAGAAGGTAGCAATCGTTGTACTGCAAATCATCAAGTAAAAGGTTAGAAGAAGATCCTTTTGGCACGAACAAAATAAAGCGAAAAGAATGGCTTTCATCTCTAAGAGAATAAACATACATAAGCCAATACTATAGTGAAATGAGAAAGTGAGGGCCACAATAGAACCAAGCAAGCAATTTAATATTTTAGTTTTGACGAACGAAGCCCTGCAGATGTGTTTGCTATGAGAGAAAGAAGCAAGAGAGAGAAAAATTAACAAGGACAATGATGAAGTAAATATAGAGAGTGAAAATGAGAAGAAGTAAGGAACGTAGACGACAGAGTAGGAAAAGGTCACAAAGACTGAGAGAGTACCTCCAAGCTCGTCAAAGTAAACGCTAGCAGGAGCAACTGCTTCGTGGTCCTCTTCCTGATCGGTGTGAGCGTAGTTTGGAGCAGAATTATAGTGTTGACCATTGCTGGAAATGCTAAAATGTGCAGATTCCTTGATCTTGTTGTTAACAATGGTGGTTGGGCACTGAGTCTTTCTACCTCGCAGCTGCAGACCACCTTCTTCTTCTTCTTCTTCTTCTTCTTCTTCTTCTTCCACAAGCTGTAGCTGTTTTACTCCATGATCATGCCTTTGTTGTTTCTGTGATTGATCCATCGGTAGATACAGGAAAGAGAGTGTTCCATCCACAGCAGCGGAGACAAAATAAAGTGAGGGCCAGAGCGAGGCCCCCTTACCACTACTGTGGCTGGGTGGATGGGGAGGTTGTATTGTACTCGTTAGTTTTCTTATTATTATCATTATTATTATTATATAATTTATAATTATTATTAATATGTATAATTACGATCATACATGTTTCTTTATTTATTAATTCAAATTAATTTTGTTGTTTTTGTTATTATTATTATTATTATTATTATTATTATCAATAATAAATATTATTATTATTATTATTATTATTCAATCTTAATTTGAAAATGATATTATTATTATTTGTTCACTTTTTAACTAAAGCTTCTCATTCGTAATAAACTTATCAATTCATAACACTTTGTTAATCATCTTAAATATCAGGGGCATTTTTGTCATTGACACAATTTTTTCGTTCTATCCATTGCAACCAAACATATTCTGTCTCAGAGACGGATACAGTTTTTTCTGTTCTGTCTACCATAACCAAACATCTTACTGTCTCCAATTTTTGTTCCGTTCTATTCTATTTTATTCTATCTTTAGCTACTAAAAACAGCAACCATACGGACAGTTAGATCTGGACCAATCCAACATACAATACTGCCATAACTGAGCCCTCGCTCAGTCGCTCGCGCTCTCTGGTGCTGTTGTCACATTTTCAAATTGTTACAGCATTAATATCCAAACGAGGATAATAATGGCCAACCCATGATTCGATTTAGTTAATTTTTTAAAAATATTTTTTAAAAGTAAAAATATAAAATAATATTTTTCTTTTTAATGCACCCAAATTTAAGTTATCTAAATCCACGTTTACCTCACACTTAACTCTTTTAAATAAGATGATATCGTTTTACTTATAAAAATTAAGTCTGATTTAGTACATAAATTAGCTAATTAAAAACATTTAATTTAGCTTCACGAATTAACTTATTTTCATCCTTATAAATAACAACACTTAATATCTAGTTCAAATTAGTAATTAGTTTCTCTATATATGTCATAATTTTATAAAGGTAGTTTATTAGTATTTATTTATTATAAATAATACTTCCATTAATATTACTAAAATGTTTGATAATACAATTAGGAATGATAATGGAATAATTTAATGGTCAATTTTAAGTATTTTTAATAAACAAATTTATGAGTCATTCATCAACCCAAACCTAAATTAAGCTAAAGATTCAATCAAAAATAATATTTTTTAATTTTAATTTTAAAATAATTATTTAAAAATGACAAATTTGATCTATATGAGCCCATTGCTATCATATTATTTTTTATTTTAATTTTAAAATAATTATTTAAAAAATGGACAAAGTTGACGTATACGCATCTCATTTTCATCCTAATCATATTATGTCTTTGGACTTGAAAGGGCATCAGTACAAACATCTATAACGTAGTATATAGTCGTTGTATCTGTAGCGGGCACAGATGACAAAACAAACAAAATTATATCTCTTTGCGTATTTAGTTGCTATTTTAACTAATTTTTGTTCTATCCTCAAATGACAAAAATATAAATTTTTATTCCTTCCAAAATCAAAGGACAAAATTTCTTGTCTCCATATCCGAAACAAAACACATAAGCAACTTTTAAAAATATCTCTTCTCCTACATAAGCAATTTTTTATTCTTAATTATATTATTAAACTTATTATTATTATTAATTGTTGTTGTTGTTATTATTATTATTATTAATTGTTGTTATTATTATTAATTATTATTACAAATTTTGTACTTATTATTATTATTATTATTATTATACGAAATTAATTATCTTATTATTATTATTAATTATTGTTATTATTATTATTATTAATTATTGTTATAAATTTTCAACTTATTATTATTTTGTATTAATATTATTAATATTATTTATTAATGTTATTATACAAAATTAATTATCTTATTATTATTATTATTATTATTATTATTAATTTTGTACTTATTATTATTATTATTAATTATTGCTCTTATTATTATTATAAATTTTGTACTTATTATTATTGTTGTTGTTGTTGTTATTATTATTATTATTATTATTATACAAGATTAATTTT
>JANIJH010000003.1:53651087-53678742 GCA_024520975.1 Erythroxylum areolatum
ACTAAACAGCTAATTTTACCAAACATCTTTAACAAACAGCTAATGCAATCCGCTGGTCAAACCAGCTGATATAATCAACTATCAGCTAACAGCTAATAGAATCAGCTATCAGCTATCAGCTGATTGCCAAACATGGCCATTATTTTCGTCATTATCATCATTTAGCTCTTATGTAATAGTATTACGATATAATAAAATAAAACATAAAAGGTACATTTTAGTCCTTAAGGTTCATGTCAAATTTTTAGTTAGTCCCTAATAATTGATAATAACTGATAATGTAAAAAAAAGGACCATAATTGTTTCTATTTTTATTTTTAATTTTCTGTTTTTGTTTTTAAATTCAGTAAATTTTTTGTTTGTTTTAGTTTTTAGTTTTTGGTTTTGATTTCTTCCAATTTTCAAAAGTTATGAAAATAATAAAAAGTGGCTTTTGTTTCCTATTTTTTTTCATAATCTTATTTACTATCATTTAAATATAGATTATTTAATTATTTAATTTTTAATGAAAATTATGAATAATTTAATTCAAGATTATATTTATATATTTAATAAATTAAAATTAATTATATATAAAATTATAAATTATTTAATTTTTATAATTAAATTATATATAATGAAATTTAAAATATATAAACATTCAAATAAAATTTGATTTAATAATTAAAATATATTTTAAATAAATATTAATTTATAAATAAACTTTTAATTTTTAAATTATTTATCTTATTAAAATATCATATTTTATTAATAATTTGCTAATAAATATTATATAATAGACTAAATAAATTTATTTAATTAAAAATAATTTATCTTTAAGTTTTATCTAAAATGTAATTATTATCGGTGATAAAAACACAACTATATAAAATTATGAACAATAACAATCAAATAAGTTTTTTTTTATTTGAAAGAAAAATAAAAACAAAAAATTGAAAATTACAACAAAAAAACAGAAGTAGAACCAAACGGGCCCTATACTTTTATCATGATTCTATCAACATATGATGATGTGGCAATTTTTTAAGTTTGGGAACCCACAAATGTCATGTTGGTATTGCTCGTGACACCATAGTTAACTAAAACCCTAAAATTTGCGGATTTAGGGTTTCAAAACCAAAATCCCCTATTCTCCAAATTTCAGTGATACAAGGTTTTAAGGGTATATGAATGGATGATAGTGCTGTAATGGCATATACATATAGGAGAAATACCAATAAATAAAAGAGATACATGGACAATTATCCTATATTTATTATACATCTCGCTAATTACAATACTTAAGAAAGATGGAAGCAAAATGATTATTAGAAGAACGTGATGAAGGGTCGTGTGGTGTGCTTCAACTTTAGCCCATAACGTGTTCAGACAAGGATACTATTGGTTGACGTTAAAGAACACTCAAGCATATCTGTTAACATTCGAAAAGAACCGAATGAATGAGGAATCTGAGACACATTGCTATGGTCCACTATAAGACCATTTTTCCCCTTCATATATTACTGATGGACATCTTTAGATATTTAGCCAAATGATTAGGCAAATCAAGTTCATATTCATCATTATAAATTGCTTTACTAATTAAGTAAAAGTTGAGGATCTCACTAACATACCTAACTAGCAATCTTTGACGACCAACATTATCAGCAGGCATATGGTTTTCGTTTAACTAATCACAAATAATGTGATGTTGTTTAGTACCCATATATTCAAGGATTTTTGCAAAGAAATAGGAATCATACAACCTTTGTATTTATAGCTCGCCTGCATACCTATAGCCTAATTGAAATAACAAATGTAGCCATTGTAAGGCTTCAAGACTATAGTAGAAAAGTAAAAGGCACGTGGGAGGATGAGCATCTCTTTGTACGTGATAAATGCTAAATGAATTATATTTATATTTCTATATTTAGTGCATTTTGTTTGTTTATTTGAGGTTTTCTTTTTTCTTTTGGCACTTAATTCATTCCTATTATATTTTTAGATCCTAATTGCCTTCATTGGTTGAATGGGGCTAGAATTAGATGAAATTGGGGCAAAATATTGAAGGCTTCAATCAATTCTTAAGGGACACCACTGTAGGCAGATGGGCACGGTTGTGTCCATGACCATGTAAATCTTTATAGGATTGTATTTTTCATAATTTTCAAACAATTAAAGTAAGATTGATGGACATGGTCATGCACATGATCGTGTAGGTGACCATCCACATCAGAAACTCTAATTTTGAGTTATAAAAGGGTAAAATAAAGAGTAGTTGAGAGATGATTCATAGGAGGATTGTAGCATGCTTAGGTTAGGCTTGGGAAAACATAATTAAATTGATGGCCTAAAATGATAGAGAATAAAGAACAAGCAAGGAAATATATTTAGAGTGGAATTCCTTCATTCTAAAGTGGATTTCAAGAAGATTAAAAGGGATCTCATCGTGATTCTTTTAGTTTTCTATTTTTCCTTTAATCTTGATATTATGATTATAAACTAAACTTTTGTTAGTGCTTGGAGACGAACTTGGGAAAGACCTTATAGTGATTTATTTAACTTAATTTATTCTTTTGTTTCGTTGAGATTCAATTATATGTTCTTAATTGTTCTTGGATTAATATTGCTAGCGAATTGTTTCATATATAATTTCATGCAATTGAGATTGAGAAATCATTTTACATGAATAGATCTACTATAATTGAAAGGAGTTGCATGCAAACCTAGAGATAGGTTGACATAAATTATCTGGATTAAGGTCAAATATAATAATGAAATTCAAAAATCGATTACAATAATCTTAGAGGCTTTAACTAGAAAGAGATCAGTTAAGCAAGAATTGGGTGTTCGATGTTAATAGTCTTGAGAAAGATATTAGCATAATTGAATAATTTCTACGGTCCAATAAACTATAGATTAAATTAAGTAGTGAAATCATGATCGCATGAGAAGTCCTAGGAGATTTGAAGTTTAGGTACCACTTTTTTTATTGTTTCTAAGTTTAATATTTATTTTACGATTATGTTAATTTATTTTAGTTTATTATTTTAATTTTATATTTGATTAATCATCATCATAATAATTTTTTTGACTAGATAATAGAATGATAAAGAATAAAGAATAAGTAAGGAAATATATTTGGAGTGGAATTCTGTCAATCTAAAGTGGATTTCACTAATACTAAAAGGAATCTCATTTTGGTTCTTTTAGTTTTCTGTTTTTCCTTTAGTCTTGATGTTATAATTACGAACTAAACTTTTGTTAGTACTTGGATTAGACGAACATTAGGACAAACCTTGTAGTGATTTTATTTTAACTTTTTTTTTAGTTTCATTGAGATTCAATTATGTGTTCTTAATTATTCTTGAATTAATATTGCTAACGTATTGTTTCATGTATGATTTCATACAACTGAGATTTAAAAATCTTTTTATATGAATAATTCTACCATAATTGAAATGAGTCACATGAAAATTTAGAGATAAGTTAACATAAATTCTCTAAATTATGGTCAAATATAATAATGAAATTCAAATATCGATTAAAGGAATCTTAAAGGCTTTAAATGGAAAGAGATTTTAGTTAATCAATCTAGGTTTATATGTTAATAGTCTTGAGAAAGATATTATCATAATTGAAGAATTTCTATGGTCCAATAAACTATATATTAAATTAGTTAAAGAAATCATGTATAACAAGTCCTAGGGGGATTCTACGTTCAGGAACCACTTTTTTATTGTTTATGAGTTTGATCTTTGTTCTATAGTTATGTTAATTTATTATTTTAGTTTTACATTTGATTAATCACCATCACAATAATTCGTTAGACTAGATAATAGAATGATAAAGAATAAAGAGTAAGCAATAAAATATATTTGGAGTGAATTTATATTAATCTAAAGTGGATTTCACAAAGATTAAAAGGGTTCTCATCTTGGTTCTTTTAGTTTTCTGTTTTTCTTTAATCTTGATGTTATCATTATGAACTAAAGTTTTATTGGTACCTGGATTAGACGGACCTTGGGATAAACCTGATAGTGAATTTATTTTAGCTTAATTCATTTTTTAAGTTTCATTGAGATTTAATTATGTGTACTTAATTATTATTAAATTAATACTTTCTAGTGTATGATTTCATGCAACTGAGATTGAAAAATCCTTTTGTATGATTATATATATTATAATTGAAAGAAGTTGCATACAATCATAAAGATAGCTTGACATAAATTTTCTAGATTAGGATAAAACATAATAGCAAAATTCACGAATTGATTAATAAACCATTAAGGTTTTTAATTAGAAAGAGATTTAAATTAATCAACTAAGGGTTATGTGTTAATAGTCTTGAGAAAGATATTAGCATAACTGAGAAATTTCTATGATCTGATAAACTATCGATTAAATTAAATAGTGAAATCATGATTCCATGAGAAGTTCTAAGGAGTTTCAAAGTCTAGGTACCATGGTTTTCTTTGATTTTTTTTAGTTTAATCTTTGTTATGATTAGTCAATTGTGTTTGTTTATTTTAATTTATTATTTTAATTTTGCAATTAATTAATCATCATTACAACATTTTTTTAGACTAGATAATAAAAAGATGATAAGTATTAGTAATTATAGTCCTTGTGGAATCGAATCATACTCATTAATGTTGATTACAACTACATCATGTGCTTGCTGTTTAAAACTATTAAATCATATAGGTTTCATAAACAATGTTGAGAACCACAATAAGGAAATCACCTCTCAGCCTGACATTTGGAACCAAAATGCTCATTCAAGTGGAGTTGGAAATGCCAACTTGAGAGTGAAAGCATTCTTTACAAACTTAAACAAAGATAAGATGAGAAAGGAGATGGATTTGTTGAAAGAAAGGAGGATGAAACATAATTAAAAATTGTAGCCTGTCAATAGTGGATTAAACTCCACATTCTTAAGAGGATAAAACCTTAATACCTGAAAAAAAAAAGAGGCCTAGTACTTAAGTACCAATATTTCTAACAAATCTGAAGTGAGGGAAAAATTAATGCCGAAATGGACCAAACCTTTTGAAATCAATGAGTTAGTCAAACTTGGAACATATAAACAATATATTTAAGTGGCGAAGATATGCCAATAACTTATAATGAAATACATTTGCATCAATATAACTCCATTTTGCAAGTTTTTTTAATCTAAATTCCAATATACAACCAATTAAACTCATAAAAATGTCATTCGTAATGCATTGAATAAGAGAAGAACACTTTAAAAATCATAAACCACTTAAATGTGGATAAAATACAAACCTTCCGCTAGTGACACACACACTAAATGAGAGATAAGCACTTTAAGGCTCAAGAAGCACACAAATGTGGATAAGGTATAGGTTTGCCATTGGCAGCATACATGCCAAATAAGAGATGAGCACTTTAAAGCTTGCAAAGATATCAATTAAGCGAAAGACATAGGCTTAACCATTGGTAGCACATGCACCAAAGATCACTTTAATGCTCAAGAACCAACTAAATCTGGATAAGTAAGATAACTTCCTATTGGTAGCATATACACCTAATATAACTTGTATTTATGATATCATGGAATAAAATAACACGATATTATACTCTCATGCCTATTAATAGCAAAATAATTATTCGCAGGAATTGTCACATAGTGCTAATGTGAATCATATAGGAACGAAAGGTAAGAGATTACCTTTCATTGAAATCTAGTCCTTAAGTTCGAACATAAAAAAAGAAGGGGGACTCATAGTTCAATAAAAATACATGCCTTAAAGGAAAAAAGGGAGTCCTAGATGGCCTATACAAAGATGAAATCTTATTAGAAGGAGAGTGAGTAGGTGACAACTTGTAGGATGGGTCCTAAAGAAGACCACAAACTCATCCTTAGAGCCATCATATTCTTCCTTAATAGCTCCATATTTAATAGGAACATCTTGAAGCAATAGATTGTTGAGGTGTAACTATGGACGTCTTAAAATAATAGCTTATAGAAGCCACTGAAACCCTAAATAAATGAGTTTTTCAACTTGTTTTTATATAAGAGACTTGAATGTTTTTATCTATATAAACTCCTAAAAGGCATACAACTTATATTTTTTAGTCACCTACTCCTCTAATGCCTCCCTAGGTTAAATGTTGGAAGTTGTTAAGTTCTTGTTTTCAGTGTATAGTACTTCACTAGCATACTTTATCTTTACAATCCCTCGTTTTTTCCTCTAGGTCCACTACTTGTCATTATCCTTAGTTAATTATACTTGGTTTGAAGTAGACCTCACTAGCTCCAAGGTGGCCTTCTCATTGCAAACCTCTAGTAAGCTTAAGGGAATAAATGTTTGTAAAGCAATACATATATTTTTATTAAAATTTTACTTTATTTTCTACTTAGATTACCTTGATTTAGTCATTCTATGTTAAGTTTATAGTTAATTATTAAGTCGGTATCCTAAGATGAGCTTTATTAAGAATTAGAAAAGTTTCAAGTGAAAAATAGGAAGAAAGTACATTATTGGCTTAATAGAGTCTATAATACAAACTTATGCAAAGTTATGTCCCTTATAGACCATATGCAAATGAAGAAATAGCCTAGAACACGACCTAAAGGAAGATCACATGGCAGATACAAAGAGTAATTTGACTTGTGACACACCCGTGCCTTAACCTATGTCTATATCCATAAAAGTTACAAAGAGATCCAAGATGCAGGGCATAGGTATGTCAACAATCGTATTTGTCCTTAAAAAATTTTTAAAAAATGTAACCCAAGATATAACAATATGCCAATTCGTCTCTTTAGTGGACATAAAGTATTTAAAGCACAAAAACCTTAATTTTAATTATCTTTTGTCATTATTTTATTATTCTATTCACCGAGAGGTCTAAGAACCATTAAAAGATCAAATTCAAGCCATTTTTTACAAAAACGAATATTGGAGATCCTCTTAACATATCAAAACTAACTGGAATAACAAGATTTCATATAGAAATATTTCTATCTTGATGCTTTCTATTTTATCTCTTTTTTATTATTCAGGATATGACATGTGGCTAAGAGTTATATATGTTTAGTAGGAAAAAAGCTCTAGTTATGATATTTGTTAAGCACGGATTTAATATTATTCTTAAAGTGGGGTTTATTTATGTGAAGTATCATTAAATATTCTTAATTCACATTTAATTGTGCTAGTGATTACATTTGTTATTAATTTGCTTGTGGACAATTTGAGGGATCTTGCATGTGAGTATATCACAATTTACATTTTAGAAGTTACACGGGGTATTAGAGGTAAGCTACAAAAATACTCTAGTATTAAGGTCAATCCTTCCATTGAAAGTCATACAATGTAATGTGCTATTAGAGGTTTTAATTAAGTAGAGGTATTGGTTAATAAACTTGAAAATAAATGGTTGTGTTTTGAGATAAAGCAATTTTATAGTCTAGGTATTTCTATCGATCTAGATAATAAATATCCTTTAAATTTATTAAATAATGATTGTAAAGATGATACTAGGGGAAGTAATTATATGGGCATAATTCATATCCAAATTATTTACTTGGTTACTTTCTTTTTTCAATCTACTTAATTAATACTTTGTTTAGGTATATTTTGATTTATTTTGTTTTACACATCAATCGAGCATTTTATTTTTATTGTTCAATTGTTAGTAGTACGAGAGTATTTTAAATTGTTATAGCTTCTTCATAGGATCAATACCCTATTTATCAACCTATCACTTATCAAGGAAAATGCATTTTCCTTAGGGTATAAGTAGATAATTTATAAAAGAGGGAAAACTTTATAGTTTTAATATACATAACACGTTTTAGGAAACTTAAGAATCATTAGTGTAGTCTTTTTATTTCTTCGCTTTTGTTTATCTTCTTTATTTACTTTTATTTCTCTTATTTTCTATATTCGGTTTACTTTAAATCTCAAGTATTAACTTGGTGTATTACAAAGAGAAGAAACTTATTTTTTTGAAGAAAACCAAGAGAATAAAAGAACACTTCATTGAATAAAAGAAGAATGACTAAAAATGAAGCCTAAGGCATATAATGGAAGAGGATCATATGACCATGCTAGAATATATAAAACCATCTCTAATGAGGACGTAATCAATAATTACAAGACCAAAAATCAACATGAATGATGTATGCTATACGTACATTATTTTTAACACTATATTTATAATATGTTGCTTGTGTTTTAGATGATTTTGAAGGACTTGATACTTAATTTAAGAAATTTTATCATTTTAGGTTATATTTATGCTCATATAAGGAAAAAAAAAAAAAGCAAACTTAGAGAAGAGTTAGAATAAGATGGAGCAATTTTAGAAGATCTTGAAAAGAACTATATAACATGGCAATGTATATGGTTCCATATCGAGGGTCGTGTATGCTCATGTTTCTCTAGCATATCCTATACACTCTATGTTACCCTTTGGATAAGGAACACGGTGTCATATATGATCATATATGTTAGCATTATTATTTTCAAATAAATTTATAGGTTTCAAAATCTTAGGGAATAAAAAAGGTAAAAAAGAATAAGTGTTGTCTAGGAAAAATAATTCAAGGGTCATTGAAGAGCTATTTAGCATCGACTAACCATTCAAATATTTAATTTTCATATGTGAAAGATATTATAAATTGGGTGTTTTAATCTTCAAATATTTAATTATTCATGTGTGAAAGAGATTATGAGTTTGGTGTTTTAATCTATATGGATGATTAGTTAACAATTAAATTTTCACATAGATTTTTAAAATACCAATAGACTAATGTTTTGAACTGAGTTGTTAAGGTAATAACAGGTAGACCACTTAATTGAAAACTTTAAAAGTATGGGTATCAAATTGAAAAAATCCTAAAAGGTTATATACTTCAGAATTTGTTATCCCAAAGAAGAACTATAAGAGTATCAATGTTTTTCTTCAATAAAGACACTTTAATCTTCAAATCAATAACAAGCAAAATATTTAATACTTTATAAGAAAAGAGAAACTAGTGAGAAGTATTTATTAGCTGTAAAGTAGTGAAAAATATTTATAAGCTGTATGCTTTTATAAAGAGATTGAGTAAAGAAAATTAATTTCTTTTATATTTTAATTCTTCAAATTTAATATATTAATAGATTTTTGAAATGAAATGAAGTTGAGGGAGATAGATGAATAATTGAGATTAAATAAATTTGAAATACTCAATTTAAAGAGATAAACATTTTAAATAGACTTTTGAGTATTTATTTCGATTGAGAGTTAAAGGATATACTATTAGCTAGTGCAATAAAGGATTAATGATAATGAACCCTAAAGTTTCACTAATGTCTACCATCAATCTTGCAGCATAATGCTCATTAGGCCAAATCAATTTTTTATTTTAATAAAATTTTTAGGTCTTTTGAAATTTATTTAAAAAATGATTTAATATGTAGTAATAGGTAAACTAATTTGCTAATATTCATATATTTTAATATAAATATGTGAATTTAAGTAAATTTTAATTTTTTAAAAGCTAAGTAAAATGCAATTGATAAGTTTAGAAGGAAAACAACTACCAAGTAATAAGATGATTAAAAAAACAAATAATTGAATAATGAATACTAATTAATTAAATTTAAATTACTTCTCTTATTATTTCAAACTTTCCTTTTCCAAATCAAGAACTATCATTCTAGATATAATTTATCTCTTAAATTTGAATCTAATACATGAAGGTCTTGTTTGGTAACAAGTAGTTAAGAGGTGGGAATGAGAATGCAAGATGCATTCCTAACTTTTAATTATTTGGTTTCCAATAATAGATAAAATATGAAATGATAAAATTAAAATGAATCTTAAATACTCGTGAACTTTCATTTTTAAGGAGAGGTGTGAGTATATGCTCTAAAAAATCAAAAATAAGAGATAAAATATATTATTAGAATAAATATTTTCAAGATACTGACTCTTATCAAAACATTATCATCAAAATTATCTTTTATATTAATTATTTTAATAATTATTTTATTTTGTTTGATTAATACTTTTATTCTTATCATAAAAATTATTCATAATTATTTAAAAATTAATAATGACATTAATCATTGAAATTTTTTTGATTAATTGTATAATAACTAAATATAAGCAAAAAATTCAATATTTCTCTCTTACTTATTCAACATAACTTCTTTTTTTCTTCTCTTTTTATTTGTGTTTTGTTTCAACTGAAGCTCTCTATTCACTCTTCCTCTCTTATTGCTTCTCAACATATCTCTCTAATCAATTTTTATTTTTCTAACCTTTTTAAATTTCTTTAAATTTCTTTTTGTGATAGATTTGTTTTTTTATTTTTATCAATTATTATTGGAAGACGTTCATCAATGGAGTTGGTTAAAACAACAATAACTGATTGGTGAAGACGATAAAAAGGTTGAGGTCTTTCTTAGTATGCTCGATGATGTCAAAGTGTTATTTGGTTAAGACAATACTGAAGTCATCTCATCGATCACATGATATTACATTATCTATTTTTAAAATTTCAAATTAGTTTATTTATTTAAATAATACATCATTTTGATTGATTCTTATAAAGATATAATTATCAACATTCCACATTACTTTATTTAATTTATTTAATAATAAATTTATTTTATTTCAATGATTTTATATTATAAAATAAGTTCATTATGGGTTTTTTAATTTTATTCTTATAAGAAAAATCATATACAATTATTTAAAAATTAATAATTTATTGAATCCTCAAAAATATTGTTAGTTATTTATTTATTAAATACAAAATTTATATTAATTAATAATAATATAAATATTTAATTAATTATTTACAAAATCAATCACATAATTATTAAACATAAGTAAAAAAATTTTATTACTATTCTTAATTTTTGATATATAAATGTTAACTTCTATAATATCATTCTTAATTCTCACATGCCAAACATACATAATTAATAATTTCATTCTCAATTTTCATTCTAATTCTTTCGTTACAGATTATCAAACTAGACCGAACAGTTCTTATAACTCTCTTTTCTTTTCTTTGTTAATATGACATCCTTACTAACAAACTAAATATTAATCTAAATATTTTTAAAAATATCTAAATTTTAGATTTTTTATAATTTCTAATTTTTTTAGAAAACTTATTTCTTATATGTTCAAAGTTTAATAGTGAAACATTTGTGACATAAATATTATACGTGGATCAATTAGATATTATTAACATGAAAATATGACATATCACTTAATTCTAACATAAACTAATAATTTGTGGTAATCATTTTAAGTTATTAAGTTAAGTTGAGTCTAATTAGTTTAAATCAAATTTTAGAATTGAGTATTAATTATAATTAACAAAATAAGATGTTCATTTTCCATTGCTTTAACAAAATCTAAGAAAATGGAAAATCGTAATGATTTTTTTAATTTTAAAGATTAAGAAAATTTTTAAAAATTATTTAGACCACAATAGAACTTATGTCCCTTTAAAATGATATAGAAAACTTGAAAAGATATGTTATATTATCCTTATATATTCACAACGTAAATGTTTGTTGAAGGTTTAGAAATTTTAAACTTAATGACAGGTGTGACATTTTCGGTAAGATTTATTAGCAATAATTAAAATATTGATTGGTTTAAGCACCAATTTGATAGAACATACCTTAGACTTCCGACGAACCGTTGGGAACTTGCTCTATAGTGAACATTGAGAAGAACACGATAAGAAGTGCTATCGCATTAAAGAATTATCGTGGGTCGGAGAGATGGTAGGTTATGTGGTGTCTGGAAATCCTTATCCAATTCCACACACTTGTTCAGAGCAACATCATCTACGTCATCGTCCGCACGGACCAAGCATCATCAACAAAAACACTGTTTCTTCGATTGCTAGTGCCTGTACTAGTAATAATAGCAGTAGGTGGTGGTGTAGGAGATACAAAAGGAGCAGAAGTAGTAGTGGTAATGGATGCTACCGGATCAGCAGACCTGGAGGTTTTATCAAATTGCCCAAACAACTTATTAGGCAATGGTGCTACTGTAGCTGCTCCAACTCCGCCTCCACCTCCTCGTTTGGAAGCACTGCTCATTATAACAGTCTGAGAGTGTTGGAATGGGATAAATTTTCTGACCTGGTCGCCTCTTTTGCCTCTACCTCTTTGGCTCGTCAAACTGTTAAGGTGCTTTCTTTACTTACCAACGACAATCCTTGTTCATAAGTAACAACTTTTAGGCCTTATTGGTAGGCTCAGCTTTGGTCACTTAATCGGACATACGAAGCCAGTTTGAGGCTCTTGGAAGAAACCAATGCAGCCGTTGAAATGCAAAAGCATGCAACTTGCCGTTTGGATTTCACCTCCATCGACTCTCTTCTAGTTTGTCCCAAATTTCCCTGTCTCTCTCTATCTGTGTGTGTGTGTTTGTTTGTGTGTGTGTGTGTGTTATATAGTAATGTCGGTAACATGGACTGGTAAACTACGCACTCCATATGTTCGTTATTTTTCCATTGAAGGTGAAATCTGCTATCCAGAGTGCTCGAAGAGGCTTGCCAGTTGCTGCAAAAGAAGCCATGGCTGTCGCTTCGATGCTAGATTCTGCTCATAATTTGCAGTTCAATCTCAAAGCCGCTGTTAAACAAAATGCCGATTGCTTTACACGTTTTATGCCTCTTGCCCAGGAGGTATCGGTTTTCTTTCACATCTCTTTACTGCCTTATGTCTGCGTGTTTTTCTGACTTTCGTTTCCCTTTTGACTGAACACAAGAACGATTCCTTGCAGATATTTGAACTTGTAGTTTCTCGATCATTACTCGGGATGATACGCCAAGTGATTGATGAAGATGGCTCAGTTAAAGATTCTGCGGTTTGTATCTTATCATTTTACCGAATGTCTTTGGACGTTGAAAGGCTTTTCTGTTATCTTGATTCGAACTGATAACAAAACAATCCAATTCTTTTCTGGTGCTGCTTATCTTCCGATTTATCTATTCTAATATGCATCTTGATTTCCTACCTCAGAGTTCTGCCCTTAAACAATCACGTAATCAAGTTCGGGTAGTTGAGAAAAAGGTACAGCATATTTTGGCATTCATTTGTGTTGTCGTTCTGGTAATGTTATTACTTGAATAATTATGTTGATATCCTTATGCAACACCCTTTGCAGTTACACCCCCAGGATGTTATGAAACAAGACATCTATCAAATTCTTTTATGCGAAGACTTTTTTTAAAAGAACAAAAAACCTCTTTATACCGTTCTACAGAATCCCATATTGCCTTGGTCCCAATCATGAAAGTTGAACAGTTTCGTAGGAGCTTCATCTCCTATTTTTTGTTGCATTTGTCTCCATTTTGATGGTAAGGAGAGAGGGGGTGGGGGGAATGAGAGTTTCTGTTTGGAGAATCTCAAATCTTGCCTTCAATTTAGATGCCTAGTGTTGTTTTTCTTAACTTTTGGTCTTTCAATTTTTTGCTAGAGTTTCAGAAACCCTCATGTTTGGGACGTATATTTCTGTCAGGCATGTCATTTTTCTCTTGGGCTACAAGTATATCCAAGCTCTGGTTGGTGCCTTGAGCTTTTTGTTACTGTTTGATAAGTCATTTTTCATCAGTGGAATGTGTGTCCTAATGACCTCCAATTTTTAGTGTTTCACTGGGATCTTCTATTTTAATTTTTTTCAGCTATCTATTTGAATTACATTGCCACTAATACATGTTCGTAGACAATGGCTTCTTTAGTATGAAACTTTAGTCACCAACTGACTTATCACATATCTCGTTATCTGTTTTCTTGTTGAGGCTTAAAAGCTTATTAGTGTTAATTGTCATCTGCTCTACTATGTTTAAAATTGTGTTATTATCACTTTTATTCAGTTACATCAATTGATGGATGGCCTTCTTAAGAATGAATACGAAGGAATATCCCTCATGGTAAGATGATCTCTAAATGTAGCAATTGCTTTATGTACTTTATTTTTTTCCACCATTTAACCTGACAGTATTTGTTCAGGAAGTGAGTAATATTGAAGGTAGATGGTGCATAAAATCAACAAGTCGTCAGCTGCCAGATTTTAAGGGTCTTCTGATGCCCAGGTGCATAACAATTATTTTGAATCATTTGATAATTACTCTCATGTGAAAAGGAATATTAGTTGATGGTTTGCAATAAAGAATGCTCATCACAAAGGGGATTCTACAATTTTCTTGATGAAAGTACTAAATATGGACCTTTTCTGACATCTTCTTTGCACTCTGATCATCATTTTCCTTTTGGTGGGAAGGGGTTACTAAGTATTCCACTCTGAAGTAATATCCACTGTAGTAATTCAGGAGTAGGAAGCATTTTGGAGCCACTCGATGCAGTTCCTTTAAATGATGAGCTGCAGAGAGCAAGAGCTTCAGTGGCAAAGGCAGAGGCAGATGTGCTTATGATGTTGACCGAAAAGGTAGTTGTATGTTGAAGTTGTAACCACATCTATGTCATGGCTTCATTGACCATGTTTTAGCCTTGCTATTATCCATACAGATGCAAATGGATCTCGGTGACATTGAGAAAATCTTCAACAGTATCATTCGTCTGGATTCGGTAGATTCATTATCTTTTCATAAATGTACTTCTGTAGTTTTCTTTATCTTGCTTATTAATAAGAATTAATTATTTCTCAACTAACTATTTATTGGGGAAAAAGTGTCACTATCTGAAAAGGGAGTAGTTGAGACTTGTGAGCTTGTGAAGTCATATTTTGTTCATGCTATGGGAAAATCCTGAAAAGTTCAGGATATGTTACTGAACAGTAAATAATGGTCACAGTCAGAACACTGGCATTTTTGTTCCTTCAAGACCAAAACTTCCCAAAACATAATTGCTCATGCAAGTGTCAAATTAAACTCGTCAATGCTTGTAACTTCATTTAGTAACAATGGTAGAACCATAATTCTATCTTGATGATTGTTTGTATTTCTCAGTTGCATCATTTAATTGACTAGTTATCCAGATAAACATCAAACTACTTGGTATACTGGTTCCCTTAAAAATTTATCGATCAACATTTGCATCTATTGAATGGATTGATCTTAAGTTCCACCAATTTGGTATGTTTCAAAAATCTTGGCCACAAACATAAATATTCTTTGACATCACCTTCTTGCGCACAAACTACAACTCTTACTTGTAAGAAGAGCCATTTTTCCAAAAGACCAAAATAGTGCCAAGCACAAGAAATGCTTCTCTTGTTCAATGGGAATGTCCTCACTATTTTTTGCACAGTGGTGGAAAAAAGACAGCTTGCATTTAAGATATTTAGGATAGCTGCATAGATTCTTCCATGAATCCAGGACCTTATGATATCACAAGAGAAATTTATTTCTATGCAGGCGTGGAAAGAACTCTACTTCCACATCACTGTACTTGCCTTCCTTACAGTTCATCTTTGTGTGCAGAACTCATTTCTTACGTTTGCAGTGAATAATCATGTACTGATAACTGACTATAGCTAATCTTGATTTTGTTCAAAACATGGTTATGTGATTTATTTCTTCCTCATACTCTTTTGAACTGAAAAACCATAGGTCTGAGCAATATTGGTAGAAAGGGATGATCTGATTGACAATGGGCTTATTACCATACATATCATTTAATTAATGAGTTGCACATTCAGTTTTCCCTTTATCAGAATAAGTGGAAAGTACATATGATTGAAATAGAAGGTGGTGTACTTAACTAACAGCACTTAAAGTTGCTAAAGATAACCTAAAGGAACCAAAAGGAACAGACCTAAAGATGGATTTGGAACCTTGAAATCAATGAGAAAATTGCTTGTGTAATCATTTCTTTTTTCCTGGTTCCTGTAATTTTGGTTCTTGTTTTGTAGATCAACGCCCGGGCAACTTACGGCCTTTCATTTGGAGGTGTATGTCCCAACTTATATCTGCCGCATGACATAAATGGGCCTTCCTGTAAGAGAGACTGGTTACTGTATATGCCTAAAGCTTATCATCCTTTTTTACTACAACAACACAGGCAAAATCAGAAGAAATCACGAAAGAGTACCAACAATGTTGCTGCAGTAAGTTACCTCCAACTAACAACGTAGAATCCATAGTCCTTAATTTTTACCTAACTTATACTTCGTGTGGTGGTGTGTAACTCCAATTACACTCACGAGATGCTGGTATTGAAAGTGTAGTTGGTAGCAGTCATCCCTATTGATGCACTTATGGATTTCATTATAATGGCATATACTTTCTTGAGGAAATTATGGTAAATGTATAAGTAGATATTTTCCAATGTAAAGGAGAAACTGATGAAAATTTTTTAATGCATGAAAATTTTTATGGCTTTCAGTGGCAATCTCTTTCTCATGTCATTCCTTTATATCTTTTTCCTTGTATTGTTGTGGCTTTTCAGATGAAATACTATTGTATGACAATGAATTTCTTCTTTTCAGGCTTCTGAGCAGGAACAAGCTCATCCTGTTCCGGTTGATTTTTTTATTAGTCAAAAAACCCGAGTCTTGATTATAACTGGCCCTAATACAGGGGGTAAAACCATTTGTTTAAAAACAGTTGGATTAGCTTGTTTGATGGCAAAGTCAGGTTGGTTTAAAATCGTTTCTCTGTCATTTTCTCTTCGCCATCTGCCATTGGCTATTGAATGCTCAGGCTAAGCTCTTTTCTTCCTGTGGTCTATTGAATTTTACATCTTCTCAGTCTTCCACTCTTACATGCTTTTCCCTTGATATGATACCAAAGTATTTAAAGGCACCAAGACTTTTAACTAGATCTCAATTCCAGCAATGTAAAAACCAATTAATTGATAAAAAATTTGCAAACTCAAAGTCACATGCCTGTTCTGTGGATTGGTCAGGTCAACTGTTATCATGAGATTTCTTATGGAAAAGGTTACCAATTTTATTGCCCATGTGGCTCTTGATAAAATGGAATTATTTTCTGGGATAAAGTTAGTATGTGTAGATATACTGATTATCTTTATTTTTAACTGAACCTGTGATGGTCTGATGTAACCTTATTCTAACTTGAATACTACAGGCATTTATGTTTTGTCTACTGAATCTATACAAATTCCTTGGTTCGATTCTGTCTTTGCTGATATTGGTGATGAACAGTCCTTGTCCCAATCTCTGTCAACATTCTCTGGCCATTTGAAACAAATAAGTGTAAGAATTTCCAGAATTATTGTCCAGCTCATTTTTATGTGGATCAATGTTGAGAAGATGTAAGCAAATGCACTATGGTTGCTTTTGTTTTTCTTTATTTTTAATTTCAATTACATATCATTCCCAGTTGCATATCTTAATAGACTTTTCAAACGTGTCATGTGGCATTAACAAAAATGGGCATATTATGCATAACAAACTTTTTAGTTTATTAAAAGCCTGGACTGGGAGTCTGTGGCAGTATTGATGTATAGGAAACCAAACAAGTTTTCAGTTTAAGAGATTTGATTTGGTTACATGCATGATCTTTTCTATATGCTTTTATAAAGGATGTGTGGTATACATTTATCAATAATGTAATTTATTGAGGAACAAATGGTTATGCAATTTGTTTGATCATTTTGCAGGACATACGATCTCAATCAACAAGTTTGTCCTTGGTGCTACTTGATGAAGTATGTTTCGGACAGCCTTTTTTCTGATAGCTTTTCCCTAGTCTATATGGTATTCTCACTGCTAACAATTTATCAATTTTGACATATAGGACTCACATGTTAGGACTGTTTTATTGATTATTATGCCCCAACATAATATTTTCTAGATGAGTTTAATGATAATCCCCCAACTTGCCAGGTGAGACTAAAAGTGGAAAAATATTGGTATTTATATACATAACTTCTGCCCATTTTAGGTTGGTGCTGGGACAAATCCACTTGAAGGAGCTGCACTGGGTATGTCACTGCTGGAATCTTTTGCTGACACTGGTGCCTTATTGACAATTGCAACAACACATCATGGTGAACTGAAATCCCTGAAATACAGGTGAAATTGTAACTTGAAGATGATATTTCATTGGTGAATGCCACACTTAAGTTTTGTTATGTTACTTTTCATAAAACTTACTTAGGTATGATCGCATCTCCACATACTAGTTTAAAATAATAGAGGCAACAGTTTTGCACAAATTTGAGGTATAATCATTTGGACGGGGGCTTCCAAAAGCATCGTAAGCTAAACCCGTGCTGACGAATAACCAACCTGCAATGAATAGGGAGGGTATAGTAATGCTATGAATGACCCAATATCGAATACTGGTGATAATATCAGCAAAGGAACGTTCTCCTGTGCTTCCAGACATGCTGAGCTCCATACATTCTTGTACAATCAAAAGGGGATCGATTTCGTAAAAGATAAGATCAGTAAATGAAACTTCACTGAAAGGACATCTTTGTGAAATCGTCAATATTTTACCAAGGGTTTCTTTAAAGTATACCGAATCAGTATAGCTATCCTTCTTCTGACGCAGCAACACAACTTCAATCTTTGCAGTAATAATGCCATTGAAAATGCCTGTATGGAGTTTGATGAACTGAATCTAAAGCCAACTTATAAAATTCTCTGGGGTGTACCAGGTTTGTCTTCTGTCTCAGTGAAGCATTTTGATATGCAGTGGAATTTGCAGCGTTGTGTTTGTCATCTGTTGTTCCAAATACTAATATCATTCTTCTTTCATATGGATGTTCATTTGACAAGGGAAAAGGCCATGATTTGATAATAAACCTTTTTTTCTGAAGCTCTCACCGAGTAGTAATTATACCATTGCAGTTTATTTTCATTGTCTCCTTGTTAGACTTTAAAAGTTCATATTTGGAGTAGAGCCCTAAGGTAGAGAAGACTTTGTTATTTTGCAACACCATCGAACTGAATTACGTAACCTTTTATTATGCAATTGAAAGTGGGGCCTATTTATTAACTGCTTTCTGTCACATACTAGCTGTTTAATTCTAAGGACTGGTTTTGTTTCCTTGTTCCTCCTCTATGTTGGTATGAAGAAGTTTCTCGATCATCTAGCCTACATCATGCTTCTTTTGAGAGACTTGTCAACCCAGTTCTCTCAATTAGAGTAGGATATGCATTATAATGCATTCAAAGCTGTGTTTGGGTTTGTTCGCAAGTTTATGTTTTAGGAGCGGAAGCACACCCTTCAACCCTTATCTTCATGGGTTGAACATGTAGTCCAACAGGAACAGGAGCAGAGCATCCAGGGTACAAGAGGATGCTCAGAAACAGGAATAACCACAATGCATTTGGTTAGTTTAAAGGGATGCACTTACATGATCTTGAAGCCCTGGAAAAAATATTTGATTAGTTATTACAGGACAAAAATGGAAAATGGAATATGCCTGTGAATTACTGACTCTGCAGGGAAAGTATGGAGAGAGAGGGGAGGGAGGGAGAGAGAGAGGGGGGCCTTGGTGATTTGGGAATTGTTACTTATGATCCATAAAACTCGGTTTTGCTCTGGACATACCTCAATTTAAATAGTCTGGAATGATCTTCATGTTAAAGCTGGTTGATATTTTGATTCTTTTGTTGACTGTTTACCTTCTGATCTTCTCTCCAATAATGTGGTCCCTATCCCTCCACCCCCCACTCCCTGCTCTTTTTCTTTAAATAGTTATTACTTCTTAGTCGCATTGATGGTACATGATTATTTAAGCTTCCCTTCTCTTGGTCAATGTCAATTTGTAGGTCGCTCAAATGCCATCAATATATGTGAAAAATTGGGACTGCCCAGTATAGTTTTGAGCTGTGCACGGGAACTATATGGTGGTGACAGTGAACAAATCAATGAGGTAGCTGAAATGTTCCAGCAAAGTTGGTTGACTTAGAAATATGTTTTGCATTAAAATGTTCATTTTTTTTCTTTTCCTACTTAATTTTACTTCTATTTTTCATATAACTGCATGAAAATTAAACGAAAACCCAAGCATTATCTATCCCATTGAGAGAGTACTGAAGAATTACAGTGGTCTTCATTGCAAGGGAAATCATCATGGTGGATAGACTAGACTTGTGTAAAGATTTCATGATTCCAACTGTTCTAAAATGATCTAGTAAGCCATGGTAGGTTTGCAAAGATGTAATCTTCATTGTCTCAGCACATGGTAAAGAGATGCATGTATTTGTTAGTTAAAGAAGCTTTCAATACTATATATGTTACTTATTGTAAAGCTTCTTATCTCGGTGTTAATTTCAAATGTCAACTGCAACTCCTATTCCATCCTGCAGATCATAATGGATATGGAAAAATTCAAACAAGGTCTTCAACAGCTATTATGTGAGGCGCAATATCATCTGATGTAAGTGTATAAAGCTTATACAATGTACACAAATTTCTTGCCAAGATTATTGATGCTCTGTAGTCATTCAAATCACAAACGCAAATGTTCTAAGCAAAAGCATAAACTCCACATGCCGAAAATCATGGCCTTTTACTCCTTTTGCTTTATTTGAACTTAATTTTTGTCTGAAATTTATGTGTCACTTCTTTGGTGTCTGTGCATTCTGTTTGATTTACATAATAAGGTATCTTTGATTTCCTCATGATTAATCAGTTTGCAACACCCGGCATTTAAAATATACTGGGAACTCTTTTTCCCGTTAACAAGATGCCGGACACTTGTCCATGAAGAAAATCTTTTCCTTAAAGTTCTTCCGTATCATGCCTACTTTTCCAAAATTTTCTTATCCTAGAATGTCCTTGAAAGAAAACTGAGAAATTTTGCCAAGACTTTAAACCGTAAAACTGAGCCTGCATTGCAATGAAATGAAACGTCACATCTCTTCTTGAAAACGCAATCATTGCTGAGCAATAGTAATTGATTGTGAGCCTTTTGTCCTTGCTAACAAGATAAATCGACTTTTTCCTAGTAGCAGGTGTGCAGTCTTAAGCTTGTGACCTTCAATATATCATAGTGTCCTGTTGCTAATTGCAGGTTATCAAGAACTTCTCATGAAAGTCTTTTGCTTGCCAGAAGGAAATTAATGGAGCATGGTATGATGCAAAAGTACAGGAAGTTGAAAGAAGTATCTGAGACTGCTACTGTGGCACGTTCTATCCTTCACAAGAAAGTACGGCAGGTTTATGCATATACAATACAATCTTATCAGCCCACTACAGCCGATCAGAAAAATTTATTGTCAAACGAGAGCAAGTGCTCTACTGCAGAGGATAGTCAAGATTCTACAAGCAGGAATTCATCTGCATTTGAAGCTCCAAAGAAATCTGTATTTGGTGTGTTATGAAATTATTTCCCTTCTGCAATTAGTCTCTTTCAAGTTGAAATATATTTTGAAATTCCACAATACATTAATGCTAAAGTCTTTATCATTCTTGAATTATGGATATTATGCATAGTGGCTTGTTTAACATCTTCTCATTGCAGTACGGAGCACACAGTTCCCTGAGGTTGGAGAGACGGTGCAAGTTCCATCCCTGGGGAAGGAAGCTACGGTTCTAAGAGTGGATCCATCTAGAAAGGAACTGCTAGTTCAAGCTGGAAACATGAAATTGAAAGTCAAATTAGCTGATATTGGCATTTGAATGATGAGAAAAAGGAAACTCATGGGTAAGTGGTTGAGAAACCATGCCCCAAATTCATTCCTTTTGTTGTGAAAGTAAGCATTCTGAGAATTCTAGTTTATTACTTTGTTCTTCATGTTGAAAGGGACAATCATTTGGATCCAATACCAAAGAAATTTATAGAGAACGTGGATGTGGAATATTAGAATCGCAGATATGTGTTTGTCCACCGCTCTTCTTTGTGATGAACTGATGTTATAATATTTGAATTCATTGTTACTCAAGTAATAGACAGATATGTTCTGTCTACTCCCATTTCCAGATCTATTTCTTCCGTTAGATGAGCACGTATCTTCTTAGTCTCACAATCACTCTGTTGCGCGGCGCACGTGCGTATTGCGTGAGTTCCCAATTTTCCTGGACTTACGCTTCAACCCTTCTTGGATAAAGTATGTCGACCATCTTAAAATCATATTTAACTACGGTCAACGTGAGAAATATTTGTTACGGAACTGGAAACTGAATTTGACTACTTCAGATGCTGTAAATGCAAAGACTTGACAAAATAGATGCTATAAATGCAATGAGCTCTGATATTAACATGCTGAAGATAAAGGAGATGTATATTCAAGGTACTGTTCTTATGAACGACACTTAAGATTACTTAGAATATAACCTTCAGGAAACCAGATGCTCTGTAAGGCAGTAGTAGTAATTACTATTGACGTCATACTATAAAAATTGAGTTTTAAATATTTCGGATCTATCATTTAGAGTGATGGTAATATTGATACTGATATAGCCCATTATATTAGATCCGAGCGGATCAAATGGCGAAGCGCATCAGGGGTCTTATGTGATAAAAATGTTCTATTAAAGCTTAAAGGGAAATTTTATAAAATGGTGATTTAGCTAACCATGTTATATGAGGCAGAGTATTGGCTCATCAAATGTAGACATACAAGAAAGTTGTTGATAGCCAAATTGCGTATGCTCTAATGGATGTGTGATATTACTAGAAGATATAAGATTCGAAATCGTGTGTGAGAGACAACTACAGGTGGCTAATATTGCCGACAAGTTGAGGGAGACCAGACTTAGGTAGTTTGGGCATGTGAGCCGGAGGCACCTTGATGCTCCTGTACGATGCTGTGAGAAAATAACCCTTCATGACTGCAAGAGAAGAAAAGGAAGGCCAAACAAGAATTGGAGAAAGTGATCAAGAAAGATATGACAGAGTTAGCCCTTACCGAGGAATTGACCAGAAATAGAAAATTTTGTGTGCTAGGATACGAGTAAAGGGTATCTTTTAAAGTGCGCTAAAATAGTCAGAGAAGTTATTAGGAGTCATTTACTATAAAACTTTGACGACGTATTTACCGCTTAGGAAATCTAACTCTAGTGTCCAATATTTCTTTTGTAGTTGCAAGTCATGGACAAGTTTTTTCTGTCATACTACTTGGCTTTTCAGCTATGGTGTATAGGGAAAGGTCCCTAAAGCTATCCAATACTGTTGAATTGTTCATACTCACGTGGCTACTGAGTAAGGATCCATAGCATAACCCGAGACATGAAGAGTCGTACTTTGCAGTTTATCAGGTATTAGCAAATCTGGGCATCATATTAGGTATTTATTTTATTTTATTTATTTATTTATTTTAGTTTTATTTATCTACTCTTTTAACATATCCGTTTTTTTTAATATATCTATTCTTTTAACCTGCATCATTTTTTTCATTGTCACATTTATATGTGAATCTATCAGAAATAACCTCTCTACTTTGTAAGGGTAAAGTTATGTATTATCAGACCTTCTCAAGTTTCGCATTAGTTCAGGATTCGAATCGGTTACGGTGAAGATGAATATATGTGTTTCCCCCTTTGTTTTTTCCAACCGAACCGATTGCACAGTTTCACTTTTGCTGAATGTTTCACACCCGAGTCTTAGTTGAAAGATGTTGCAGATAACATGAGGGTTATTATATGTACATATTCACTATACCCTATTGCACAGTACAGGCCTCTAGAATACCAAGTGCATTCCAACATCAGTTTCTTATCTCCATGGATATTTATGATTCTGACTGTCAAGGCATATGCACAGGTTATCTGATGCATGAAGGAGCAGAGCAAGCTCCATTCATTCCTTTATGATCCAAGAATAAGAGACTATGTCTCATATCATATCCACAGGGAAGCATTAATATAATATTAGTAATCAGCCATCATCACTCTTTTCCTTATACAAACAGAAAAGGAACTCTAGAATGTAGAAACAATCATTCACTCCCCACAGTTCCAGCAAGAAAGGAAAGAAAAGGAAAATTCAAATTCGCAAATTGTTCATTGCAATTCAATTCAACTTAAATTGAATGCGAATTGCAGTTTTGCTAATATTCACCGCATATAAACATTATCTAAACCAAGTTATTCTAAATTGCCTAATTTCGGATCATCAATTCTTCATCCTTGTGGTCATCTTCATCACCATCATGAGAAATGCCAAATTCCAAGTTGACATCCAAGAAGTAGAGTACAGAGACAAGGACAAAGCAACACATGAACATGGGAATTGGACCAAAAATCCAGAAAAACAATGGGAAAGAGAAGTAAAAAGCTCGAAGTCCCAATGACCAGAAGTAGCTACCCCAATTGACGGACCTGGCCACATATTCTGGTGTAAGATGGTGAGACATCTTTTTTAGAGGAACATTAATAAGAATACTTGCATGGCTGTAGTACCTTATGGACTGAACCGTCAACAAGAATGCCAGCAAGAAACATACCAGTATGGAGAAGAACTTCATTGAAACACCAAACTCACTCCTATCCCCGTATACAAATACCAGTGCCGGACGCTCCCTACTCCCATTGCTCATCAACACTGCTATGAGTGAGCTCAGCATGATCGCAGTTGATGCCAATAGGGTCGACGCCATTATGTTATTTCTCAGCGTCTGCACTGCAAGAACTCCATTCTTGGACGCGTCCTGTTTGTTTGTATCCAAATCAAATTTACTTGTCACCAAACAACAAAACAAAATAGAAAGATGGAATTTGGGATTGACTGACTGCCAATCACAAGATTCATATGCGTAGAAGGCCGTTATCATTCATATCGGCAATTCATAGATGGGAGTCAAGTGCGTCGTAATAGCTCAAACAAAAATAACAGATGATGACACGATGCTCCTTACCTCCATCATGGCTCGAACCCAAAAGCGCCGATTAACGGCATTAACGCCAATGACGGTCTTACTAGGATGCTTGATGATTCGATAAAGAAGCCATAAATGGTAGGTTACCATCATAATCATTCCCACTGGGACCAGTGTGTAATCAAGAATCCTTCTCTCCATTTAACCAACTTGATTATTGATGATACACCTCTCCTTGATCGTTCTTAGCAGCTTAAGATAAGAAGATCAACTTCAGAAACAGCAGAGAGGGATACTGTTACTGTATGCCTTCTTCGTCTCTGATGTTTAATGCCTGACACGTAGAGAATCGCAAGGAGAAATGTGATCAAGGTGAATGTGTGTGCAGAGATAGAAGGTGTCCAAGTTTGAAACGGGTACTTGGGCGTAGCACATCGAACTCAAAGCCGAGTTTTTAATGGAAAAAAATTACTTTATAATTAAACGTTGTCTTATGCAATATTAAAATAATGCAACTGATTCGATTCGAGTAGTTTAATTCTAAAAAATTTTATCCGTTAAATTTTTTGTTTAATTTTTAACTTTTTAGTTTAATTTTTTAATAATCTTATTATTAAAATTTAATTAATTGGTTAATTTTATTAATTAATAAATTAAAATAAACAATTAATTTTTATTTAATAAAATTAAACTTTAAATTTTTCTATAGGTAAAAATTTCAGTCATATTTTAAATTTTTTAACTTTATTCAATATTTAATTCATTTTATGACAATTCAATTGAACCTTTTAAATTTTAAATTTCTTGTTTTATCAATTTAACTTTTGGTCCAATTTTTAAAACATTAATTTTATGCACCAATTGGTTTTAAGGAGTAATTATCAGATAAGTTGATTTCACTTTTGTTTTATTTTTCATTTTTTCTATTTTTAAATTATTTTTGAAATAAAAAATTTTATTTTAATTATAAATGTTCATATAATTATATTTTTATTATTGGTGATATTAGACAAAATCTAAAGATTATTTTTTATAAATTCATTAAATAAATTTTTTTCAAAATCTTGAATAATATTGATATGTAAATTATTAGTAAAAATTATTTTTAGTAAAATAAATAATAAAATAATTAAAATTTTATTTATCAATTAAAATTTATACATTAATTTTTAATTAGTAAAGCAATTTTTAAATTTAAATTATATTTATAATGTAATTACTATATTAAAATTAAATAAATTAAATTATTCACAATTCTTATTAATAAATAATATTGAATATTATATAATATATATTTAATTGATGATAAATCAAATTATAAAAAGAAATAAAAATAAAAACCATTTTTATGATCTTTATAAATTATAAAATCCTGAAGAAACTAAAATAAAAAATAAAAACTTTTAGGGCTTTATTTACATTTATATTTTTGATTTCAAAATTAGAAAAAAATTGTTAGTACGAGTTTTTATTTTTTTCTAGTTTTCAAAATTTATGAAAGCCACAAAAAAGTAGCTTTTGTTTTATGTTTCTATTTTTTTGTAATTCAAGAAGCCATTTGATTCCACTTATATTTTTCTATTGTTATTTTTAATTTTATATTCTGTTTTTAAAATAAAAACATGTTTAATTGTTAAGATAAATATAATTATATTTTATTACTGATAATAATTACATATTAAATAAAACCTAAATTTAAATTATATTTTAATACAAAAATTTATTTAAATCTCTTATACAATATATATTAATAAAATCTTGATTAAAATTATTTTATTTTATTAAAATAACTTTAAAATTATATTCTAGAGATTTAAAAGTTAATTATACTTATTAATAATTATTTATTATATTATATTATTGATAATTTTAGTTAATTAAATATAAATTAAATTAAATCATTCACGATTATTATTATTAATTAATACATTAAATAATATATACTTTGTTGATAATCAATCATATTATTAAAAAACTACCTTTTGTGATTTTCATAAATTTTAACAACCTGAAGGAACTAAACTAAAAAATTTAAACTAAAAATTTAAACAAATAGATTTTTTCTAAATTTGAAAATAAAAATAAAAATAAAAATAAAGAAAAATATGTTGTAACTAACGAATTGATAAATAACTTAACAAAAGGATAGTTCTAATAAATTTAAAGGCCAAAAGTGAATTTAAAACCCTAATTTTTGTACCAAAAATTAAGTTGAATTCTAATATCTTGAAGCAGAAATCTAACATTTACAAAAACATCTAAACGACGAAAAACTTGATCCATTAGTAAAATGTCACGTAATGTGCTTTTTCGATGTGGTTTTTAAAAAATTGAATAAGAGTGGGACCCACCTTAGCTAATGTGGCATTTTAAAATTAAAATAAAATTGAGTCCCGTCACCAGTTAAAACATAAAACCAATGTTCAGAATACCGTTCCGTTCCGGCTGGAATCCGGTACCGAAACGGGAAAAATCTTACCGGTAAAAAATTCCGGCCGCTACCGGCCGGAACCAAAAATTTCGGTACCTTCCGGACAATTCCGCAAAAAAAAATTGGTCAGAGACCATTTTGTAAAATTAAAAAATTTAACCCTAAAAATCCCAACCCCCCCCCCCCCCCGACTGCGGACTGCCTCTCTCTCACACAGCTCACTCACTGCCGACTCTCCCTCTCAGATTTCGTCTCTCTTCATCGCCGTCTGTCGCTGTCGCCCCCTGTCGCCACCTGTGTCGCTGTCTGCCCCGCCGCGTCGCTAGTCGCCACCGGTCCTCCTCGGCTCCTCGTCCTCCTCTTCTCCTCTCCGTTGTCGCCACCGGTCCTCCTCTGCTTTGCGTCGCTCTTCTCCTCCTCCTCCTCCTCGTCTTCTCCTCCACCTCCACCCGAAGACGTGTCGCCTCACCGGCCACCGACAGTTCCGAGCCTGCGACGCCCCACCAGCCCCCGATCCAGACGGCTGTCTTTTGAAAAATGTCG
>JANIJH010000003.1:53683242-53710087 GCA_024520975.1 Erythroxylum areolatum
ATGAGGTCAAAACCTCATCAAACTTTAGGTAACATTTTCTGAAAGCTTGCTTCAGGCCGTATATTGATTTACTCAACTTACAGACTTTGTCAATTACATCTTGATCCTAAAAACCTTCAGGTTGTTCCATATAGACCTCCTCACAAAGGTCACTATTCAGGAAAGCGGTCTTAACATCTATTTGATGTAGCTCCATATCATAATGAGCTACTATTGCCATCATCACTCTAAACGCATCCTTCAAGGACACAAGAGAGAAGGTAACATTAAAGTCAACTCATTCTCTCTGAGTGAATCCCCTGGCAACTAGACGTGCCTTAAACCACTTAACTTGACCCTGAGTGTCCTTCTTGGTCTTAAATGGCCACTTGTAATTGACAGGCCTGCAATATTGAGGTAGATCAACAAGCTCTCAGACCTTATTATACCTCATAGATTGCATCTTATCCTTTATTGCTTCCTACCACATATCTGCATGAGATCCAAAAATAGCTTCTGTAAAAGTCATTGGATCCACAACATGTCCTATATTATAGTCTTGTTTACCTAAATGGACTATGTAATCCGATGAGAGAGCAGGTCGCCTCTCTCTAGTGGATTTGAGCAACTTATAGACTTTTGTACCTCAGAAACCTCTTCCTAAACAGGAATAGGTTCTTGTGCCTACATAGGCATAATACTTGGGCCTTCATCCACCAGAACTAAATGTATGAGAGGTAGATAAATAATAATTGTACTATCTATCTTACTATCTTCTGGAGGATGAGAGGATCCTCCCTCACAATAGACATTGTATTCCAGAAACTTCACCGTTTGTGATTCCACTATTCTGACTCCTCCCTCTCTACAGTAAAATCTGTGGCCCTTAGAGTGGTCAGGATAACCCACTAAATAGCAACGAGTGGAATGAGATTGCAATTTACTCTCATGAGGATTATACAACCTCACCTAAGTAGGGCAACCCCATACACGAATGTGTGCAAGGCTTGGCTTCTAGCGCTTCCACAGTTCAAAAGGCGTCTTTGACACTGACTTGCTCGGGACTCTGTTCAAAATATGTAATGTTATCTTGATGGCTTCACTCCAAAGGTATTTGGGTAGGCTAGTCCTGCTCTGCATTGACCTCATCATGTCCTTTAGGGTGCGATTGTGCCTTTCAACCACACCACTTTGCTCAGGACTACCTAGCATAGTGAACTGAGCCACTATTCTAACCAATTCCAAATACCTGGAAAATGGACCTTTTTTGTCCTGCAACCCCATGTCTGCCATAATATTCCCCTCCTCTATCAGATCTGACAATCTTTATTAGTTTTCCCAACAGGTGCTCAACTTCAGTCTTAAAGATCATGAACTTATCAAGAACTTTAGACTTCTCTTTAAGCAAGAACACATAACCATAACGGGAATAATCATCTATAAATGTTAGGAAGTATCTGACATTGCACAACGTGACTGTATAAGGACTACTAACATCTGTATGTATGAGGTCTAATAAGCTAGAAGTACGAGTTGACCCCTTTTTCTTTATCTTGGTCAACTTAGCCCTACAATAGTCGATATAGGTTTCCAAAACACTGAAGTCCAAAGTTGGGAGAATGTTATACTTTATCATTCTCTCAACCCTCTCCCTGAAAATGTGGCCAAGACATTTATACCACAACATGTACGATGTTTCCTTTATAAAGGTTCTATTTCTAGTAATAGGTTTGGCAACATAAGAAGAGGCATACATTTCATTAGGAGTAAAACAAATGCTATACAATCTGTAGTATAAGAAGGCAGTACTGCTATGTCTTATATTGGTAGAGATATTTACAACTGCATTATCAAATACAAAACGAAAACCTTCATTATCCAAAAATGATATAGAAATCAAATTCTGTCTAAAAGATAGTATATAAAATGTGTCCCATAAAAATACTACAAACCCTATATCAAGGTTTGATCCTGCATCTCCAACGTACAAAACGTCCACCTCTTCATTATTGTCGACCATCAGCTTCTCCTCTCCTTTAGTCGGCCTTCTCTTAGATCTGAACCCTGCATTGTGGAAGCAATATGGTTAGAAGCTCCACTATCTAACCACCAAAACTTGATGCGGTTATAGCAACATTGAATTCATGAATCATAAAGGTCGAAGAGTTACCTGACATTTCCTGTTTAACCTTCCATAGTTTGTATTTCTGGCAATCAGACTTGCTGTGTCCCTTCTTCTTACAAAAGAAGTATCTCATACTCTTAAGGTCGTGTGGGCCCTTCACAATGCTAGACTGCCCACTCTAAATTTGAGGAGAGGGTTTGGGTTTCTTACCCTTACCCTTCGGCTGTTGGGGTTTAGCCTTCCTCTTACGCTTCACAGCTACATACATAGCTGTATGACGAGAACTCCTGATCTTCTTCTCTACTACAACACACTGGGAAATCAAAGCATTAATGTCCCAGGTCTCATCCTGTGAGATGTAAGAGGTGCCCAACATCTCAAACTCCTGAGGAAGAGTGTTTAATGCTTGATGCACTATAAGCGAGTCAGTAATCGGTATATCCAGTGCCTTCAGCCTACTCTGCAGATCCACCATTCGAATGATATACTCTCGAACGCATCCCTCTCCAGTGTACCTCATGGAGAAAAATTCCTTGATCAAGGCTCTCTGCTCAGCATGAGGAGAGACCTTGTACCTTTGGAATATGTTGTCCATGAACTCCCGCACCACGGTCGTATCTGCTAATCCACTCAACAGATGATCGAGTTTCAACATTTTAATGGTCAAATAGCACATCATATTTGACCTTTCCCAGGTCGCCATCACTGCTCTGCCAACTTCCGAGTTGACATTTGTAAGTGGGGAAGGCCTCTCTATTTGCATGGCCATACTGACATCCGCCATCTCCAACGCAAACTCAACGTCCTTCCTCCACTTCTTGAAGTTGAAACCATTTAAGGTTTCAATGGTGACAACATTGTTGTTGATAGAGAAGATGACTGCAAAATAGAAAGACAATGTAAAAATTAGTATACATGCAGGACAACAATGATACTCAAGGCATTCAAGTAGTATCTCTATTGAGAATCCGATCACACATATTATGAAATACCTTTGGGTTGAATACATAATATATGTAATTAGATCCCCACACATAAAGGCGATAAGAGTACAAACTATAAACTCTCATGATACGACCACCTTTGGGTCAATAGATCATTTAAGCAACGATTTTCCTCTATCAAATGCCTTTATAAACATCTCAAAACATTATGTAAGGCCAACACCTTTGGGTAGAATAGCGAAACATAAGGTCAGAGACATCCTTAAACATATGAGTAGAACAATCTAAAATACTGACTTGAAAGGTCACTTTGGTGACTGCATTCTCATCAGTACCCTAGAAAGCCTACAAACACAAGGGATACATCTTTATGTCATCCCCACATTCTCATGGGCATAATGTATGGGAAAATCGGTCATAAATGAAAAAACTAGATTTACAATTAAATAATCACATACTAACACTGAAAACATTATTTTTAAACTTTATTTGAGAATTTTAAAAATAAAAATCTCAATGAGAGTGCCTATCGTACTTTCCCGAATACCGAACCTTTCGTATGAGATATAAAACTTTAAGTATCTCCCTCATGTGTTGTTTGGAGTATGAAACTGCATTTAAAATTAACTTAAAAAAGTTTTAAAAACTTTTCTGGAATCTATCTACCAACGTAATAAATCTAGAAAAATTAAAAAATAGCTTAAAAAAATTTTCCGACCTGAAAACTAACCCAAAAACCCCGAGATAGCTTTATGGGAATATTTGAAATTTTGTGTTTTTTTTAATCATTGTAAGAGAGGCTATACGACTGACGTCAGCATAATGTTAGCCGACTGACGTGGGCGTCACGTCGGTGCTCGCAGCGCGAAATCACGTGTGCTCCACATGCGCGCCTACTGTACGACGGATACGCTGCATGTGCCGTCACGTGTCTTAAATCCAACAGTCTACGTGTCCAGCCGGATGTGGTGCATGCCACGTATACGTCCACGATTCGATGCCTGTGGAAGTGCATGCAATGCACGTACTACATGCGTCCTCCCGTGTGTGATGCCACTTAATGGCACACAATTGGCGCGTGCAATGCGTGCACTAGTCGTACCACCACTCCCCTAACCACTGTAGCAATGTCAGGTGCGTGCGTTGCAAGCTTCGGACATTGTGTCGTCCTCTGACGGAGGGGGGCAATTTTTGACATCCTAAGACTCTGTTTTTTACTTTGTTTGGCCCGTTTTCTACCTGTTTTTTATGGCTAGCCTTATGTATACTACTTTTACGTAATTATATACGTAAAAATTCAAAAAATGAATCAAAAACTGATGAAAACCATATGGAATGGAAACAAAAAAAACCTTCATTTTCATCAAACGATCACGTAACCGCTTTGATTCCACGTGTAATATGTAGCACAGACCCTATTACGTACCTAAGATCATACATGAAAGGGTAAAAATGAAGGAAATGTAGAATACATGATTTCAGTTCCATTTCGAGTTCCGAAGTGATTTTTACTACCGAAATGAGCTCCAATCCTCCCGAGACAGTTGAAGAAGTTTCTCACTGACACTCGGTTTAGGCCTTTCTACAATTTCCTTAATACGTAAGATCTCTTGACGGGTCAAAGAACTGTATGCTTATGATTGATATGAGTAACTGCAGGAGACCTTAACCTTTATATAGCTTCCATATCTGACTTCCTCATCACAAGATCGATATGGACCAGGTCTACACTGAAAGGGATCCATTTTTCACCTAGACTTTGACCTATTAATCTAAATCATTTATTGGATCACTTTATTACCTTATATGGATCAAATTATGTAACTTAACTGATAATTTATTGAAAACCAAAATTACAATTAATAGTTGTCCAATTAATAGGAGAAAGACAAAAATGCCACTAAGGGCAAAAGTGTCTAACATGATTTCCATTGTTTAGATTGGAAAGAAAATGGGAAGAATAAGCGCCCATCACTAATTAACGCTGGTCAAAAGATGAACACAGGGAAAAAGGTAGGCCTTTTGTTTGTGGGTATTATATCAATATTTCAAATTAAGGTTGTTGGCTTCTTGGTTTTCGAAAATTTCCGATTTCAAGTTCATAAAAAGGATTGATGCACTGAACTGGGTTTCCTGGGTTAAATTACTTATTTTGGGATAATCTGGTGGCTTGTAAGGATTGTGAGATTAGGAATTGTTTCATGAATTGATTCTTCCATCTAGGAGGTTGCTTCAGGATTATGAAAAAATGTTGCAAATTATGGAAATTGGATCACGTTCCTTCTCAATATTTTAATTCATTGATCATCGTGGCTTAAACCTTTCTTTGTAGCTATGAGGGTAATTCTTAACTGTAAGAACGATGCATGTCTTTTGATCATTTACTCAAGAGTCTATGTATAGAACTTAAATATAGAAGAAAGGTTTGTGTGTAGGATGAATCAACAAAAATTTTAATACTTCTTACTCTACAATTCATACTAGAAGGATTACAGTAAGAAAAGAAAATGGACATTTGGTAGTCAATTTTAATGTTTATATTAGTTGTTCTTATAGTGATAAATATAAACAAAAAGAAGGCTGTGTTTCCTATGGCACCAGTTATTAGAAGTTGAAGTCATTTGCTGAACATGTTTGCAATAACAATTAACTCTTCAAATCTATTAAATTTGTTGAAGAAGGAAAATTATTATTCATGGAAACTCCTTTACTATCCAACCAAAAGTAGAAGGGTCAGTATATTTGGAGTTTACTTTTAAAATAAAATTTTGACTTTTATGACTGCTTATTATAAAGAAATGAAATGAGTAGCTAAATAGCTCCTTTTTGTCCTATGAGTTCATGTTTCAAGATTAGTTGATTAGAAGAACTAAGAATATTAACATAATTTTGCAGCAACTACCCAAAGCTATGGATGTGACATCTTTAACTAACATTACATTAAATTCAAATAATGGTTTTCTAGTGTGTTATTGGGGTTTAAAAGCTTCGTTAAAAACTTCATAGAGTGATAATAACTTAAGAAGCAAATTTTATAGATGTCTCAAATATCCTATTAGTTTATTTTTCGATAAGGTAAAATTGTTCATATATATGTTTAATGTTTTTTTGTTAATTATTAATTTTTTTAAGGTTAAAAGATGTGATTTTTTTTAAGTAGTACGATGACAAATTTAGTGAGAGAACTGTTGAAGTAATTTATACATTAAAGAAAGAAGTAGGTATCTTGAAGAAGAAGGCTTAACAAACCACAATTGAATAATGTACAATGTTGGAAATTCAGGTGCAAATAAAGCTAATGAAGGAAGACATTATTTTGTTGACAACTGAGAAAAATGAGTTGAAATTTATTTTGGTGATTATCATAATAAGGTTTTTGTGCTTATGGTGATGTTATAGTATGATTTGTTATGGACAAGTGGAATTAAATTGTAATAGTTTGTTTAAAACTTGAATAACGAAAAATGAAAAATCGTCATTTGAATTAAGTCGTGATATATTGTGCATTATGTATTGTGCTTTATCTTTATTATTTTGTTATTCATGAAGATGTCTTAATGATGCCTAATTAATAGTAGTAAAAATCATCAACAAGTATATACAAAAGTGATTATATCACAATAAATAATTAGAGCAGTATATACAAAAGTGATTATATTACTATCCGTCCATATACAAAAGTGATTTAATGTAATAACTAAAGTTCCAACAATACATAGACAACATTAATGTAAAGTTTGGGAATCAACCAAATTGCTTCCCTCATTTACATTTAAATGAGAAGGTTGATCATGTACTAGTTGATTCATTGATGATCTCATCCTCTTTGCTTCAGTTGTGACTGTTGGGAAATTATGTTAGGTCGTCCTTTGAACCTCAGACCTCTTGGTTCAAAAGACAACTTGAATGAATATGGATCAACTTCTTCATACTTTCGTTTACTACTATGCGAAAAGTTAGCAACCTAGAAATAGACATATCTTTAAGGCCCCTTTTGGTTGGCAGGAAAGTAAAGTGAATTTGGAATCTAATTCTTCATAAAATAAATCTATGGAAAGTAAAGATATTCACATGTTTGGATACTTATAAGAATTCTAATAGAAAAATTGGGTGGATTCTTATTATAGTGTTTGGTATGCAACATTATTTTATGGAATGTAATTTAATTTTGACTTGTGTTTCCAATTATATCTCTACAAACTGAATAAAAATTGAAATCGTTAAATAATATTAATTTGTAATACAAGTAAGAAGGAAAAATATGAACCTGAAGATTGTCGATTGAAACTTCTAAGCAAAAATATCCAAAATCTTACTAACAGGAGAACAATAAGAATAGCTGAAGAGGAGGTAGGGTTTTATGAAAGAGTTGTCGTAGAGTTGAGAGAGAAGGAAGGGTTGAATTAGCTAGCGTATTTTTATATTAAATTCCTGAAGAAAGTAATCTAAATATCAAAGAGGTGCTAGGATTTAGAATCCAAGTAAAGTGATACTACTTTCCCTAGATAGGGAAAGTTTATACTTTCCTAACTACTCGAAAAAATAAACCAAATGTGATAATATAAATTTTAGGAAAAAGATTACTTTCCTAAGCAAGAATCCATGCCAACCAAGCAAGGCCTAATAGTATTCTTTTGTAAAAGTTATCAATAATGTGATGAATGGTCATATACTCACAATATTGCTTTATTGACTCGATATAACAATATGTTCAACTTGTGAATAAACCTTATAGATGACTTAACCAATATGACATGAATATCGTTGTTAGTTTGATAATCAAAGAATGTCATAAATGATCATTAGATATATGAAACAATACATAATAATCAAAGAATGTTTTATACCAGTGGAGATTATTGAGCAGGTTGAGTTGAGCATTCATTCTTAAATTTTCTAACATTATGACCAAAATTGCTACATTTACTACATTTTTGTACTTAACCCTTTCAAGTCAATTTGTTTGGAATTTTCAACTTATTAAGCTTATTTCCTCCTCTCCTTTTAGCTGTTTCAGGTCTTCCTGGCATAACTCTTTTAGGTGAGGGGTTTATTACTTCTGCATCAATAGTAGGCCATAAAATTGCACCTTTAATAGGTTGCAACACATGCTTATTTTATGCCAGGAAATTTGAATTCTTATAGTAATCATTCATAAATGCCTCCAGTCATTACTTAGAATGGTGAACAGTACCATCCCTCCTGACTACACTCAATGGCTAACTTCAGAATTTTGTCTTTAGAAAGTTGCCATCAATACCAAAAATTGACCTCAAATGCCTCCATCCTCTTTTCATGGCATTAAAGCAAATGTACAATCTTTTAAACTACACAAAAGAGATAAAGATGTATGAATAAATTTCATAGATATCGTTGTTGATGATATGTAAAAATTTAATTTTGCATACCTGTAATAAACAAATTTCTTCATTCCTAGCCAACTTCAACTCCATTGTTGATCCTGGATTACTAATCCTAATCTCATGTACGTATTCTTATAGCTTGGCATATTCATTCATATAATCAATTGCCCTCTCTTTTCTCAATCTTCTCTTTACTATTCTACACATACTAGAGTTAACAAATATATTAAGCTTTTCTATGCATTGTTTAACCATCTTCGTCGTAAAGATGCTTGTCTTCTCAAATATTCTTTACCTAAAATGTCTCATAAGGTACTTAGTTGAAACCAATTTTAGTTTGTTGGTATTAAAACAACTATTCTTAAGATTGTATGTCTTCTCTTTGAAGCAACGCTCATTTTTGTCACAACCAACATACAACTCCCGTGAGCATCCTTTGATACATTTAGCTATGATCTTATGACTTTCACTTTTTTTAAACTTGACTTTGTATCATGTTCACAGTGCGTAATCTATAACAAAATCTTTAAATTCTTTAACTGATCCTAACTTCATCTCCAATCTCTAATATGATGTGACATTAGATGGATTATTCCTAATACTACTATTAGGTCTTCGCAATGGTTCACCAGGCTCTTCTTTGCTTGGATGTTCATCACTATTAATAAAACTACCACAATCAATTGAATTAATTTCAATTAGTTAGTTATCATCTAAAATCTCAACTTATATAAAACTCTTGTCGTGGTCTCTATCATGATTATCCAACTCTTCACCAAATCCTACATCAACTCCTTCACTAACTTTTACACCAACTCCTTTGTCAACTATTTCATTTGGTGGATTGTCACAAGATTTCATTTGATTCAATCAATCTCAATGGTTAGTTAAATTAAAAACTCGGTACACTACAATAGGCCGTATGTACTTAAAGGTATCCTAACTCATTTCTCATCTCACATATTTACTTGTAGCTAACATAATCAAGGTCAAGTTTATCAAAAATACTTATTTGCTCGTCAACATATTTCAACTTTGGTTTTACTATGAACTTTCCACTATAAAACAACCTTATACTACGAAATTGGGCCATCATACACCTGTTCACGATAAAGGGGAAATAAAATTCGTCAATAGAAATTAAGAAGCTAATAATCACATCATTACCTTTTATAGAGAACTACATGCTATAATTCTAATTCCTTATCATACTTTTGTTTAATCAATATTTAAGCTTTTTTGCAAAAGTTTCAAATTTTCAAAATCTTTTCAAACCCATTTAACTCTTTTCCCATCTTCCTTATTAGGACTTTTAGTAACTTCTCTTTTAGGTTTTCCTATCTGCATTTAAATTAGATAGGTGGTGATTGTACCAAAAATTAAATTATATTTTCAATCCCATTTCTATTAATAACGTGTCAAAAAGATAAGCAATACGTAATAAACAAAATATTTATTTTAAGGCATTTCATTGTACACAAGGTTACATTATCAACTTCAATTGCCTCCTAAAGAGTCCACAATGACCAAAACATAAATTAGAATACAAATGAAAATTATAATATTTCATGCATTAGAGATTGCAAGCAAATATATAAAGGCAAGTGTATTACTAAAAAGTCGACATTTAAAGGATATTATCAAGTTTATAATGGTTACTACATGCAATTATGAAAGCTTGGAGTACCAATTTACAATTAGAGGATAACATAATAAATTGATAAAATAATCCCCATAAACTTAATAATCATGCTTCATAAACGAAAACATCAATACCATTTCATGAGTATGGTTTGTTTCAAGTTAAGAGTATATTTCAAGATTTCAGAACTAAAATTGAAGATATAGTTGTTGATGTTACTAACAAAACAAGAAAAGATAAGTTCTTCAAAACATGGCAAGCATAATTTTTTCACCAACATTTATCATATGGTGGGCTCAATTTGCTCAACGATAATCTATAATATAATATTTTCATTAAGTGAATTAGAAGTTTAGGAGATAATTTAATCTGCAAGTGGGAATCCTATAACCAGAACACCTTAAACAATGTTTTAGTCAAATGAACATAGCTGATCAAATATTTGAATGATCATTTGTCCCCACTTTCAATATGTGAAAAGAACATCTCATGACTTCAATGCCAAGTACCAACTTTTTAAATGTGGAGAACTATGTTACTTTTATCTTTGCCAACATCCAGTATTCGCAAATAAATCAAAGAATAGGGGACCACAACATACAAGAAACACCTCAACAAGCATTTCAAGCTTAGGTTGACAATAGGGGATCACAACATACAATAAACACAAACAAACAACTAAACGATTCAAATCAATAAGAAATAGGGGACCATAACAGATAATAAACATAAAAGCCATACAAAATAATGGACCTACCACAATGTATTGTCAATTTCTTATTTCCCCGAAATTTGAAGAGCGTGCAAGTTTCTTCTAACGCTAGGACGAAGTGTGGGAGAAGAAGAAAGAATTAAGGATTTAAGGTGAAGAGAACGAGAGAAATTAGGGACTAAAATTGTCTTTAAAAAAAGAGAAATTAAGAATTGTAGAACAATCAAAATAGTGAACATTGAACATGCTCGAAATGGTGCAAATTGTGCAAATTCTAGAGCGTCAACACGATTCTATTTTAAATTCAGAATTCTACACGGGCATTTTAACTGGCAATAAAACTCACTTCCATTTTTAATACGTTTTAACTTATTGTAAGACTTACTTCCATTTTAAATTCAAAATATCACGTCAACTAAAGTAGGTCCTACTCTAATGCAATTTTTTTAAAACAACATGTGGAAAATTGTCAAGTAACATTTTACTGACAACTTTGGTCAGATTTTTTTTATCCAGGTAGCATCTAGTTTGAGCTTTTCATAAACATTAAAGTTTAACTTAAATTTTGATGTAAACGGTAAAGTTTAAAATGTTATATACTAGTAACATTAAAATTTAGAAATTTAATATATAAAATTTGTTAACTTTTTAGTGACTTGTAAATAATTAATGGGGTTATCTTTTCCATTTTCATTAAGAAACCGTTAAGCGAGTCCGCCACTTGCTTGACACACGTGTCAGTTGTCCATAGTTTTAACATGAAAAAGTAAAAAAGGGGGTTTTTTTTTTTTTTTTGGTCACAGTAAAAAAGGGGTTCACGCGAGGGAAAATCGGGAATGGAGCCGTTGGACACGTGAGGGATGGAAGTCAACAACTAATTTTCGCACATTATCCCCATCTTTAGGCTTCATTTTATGAAATGAAATGCTGCAATTTGACCAACATTTCACTTGCATTTCCACCAAAGCAATAATATATTATTCTCTCTCTCCTCTTCTCTTCTTAGTTAATTGACCCTAACACCACCTAAAGATTGCTATCCAGTACAGAGTAATAATACATAAAAGCCCATTTTACTGCCTTTTTAGCTTTTAGTTTCGTTGGGTTGGATTGGGTTGCCTAACCTGTCATATCATATCCATCTCTTTTCAAGTCTCCTCTCTATAAATACGTCACACGCCACTCATGTCTACCCCGTCTTTTTTTTCTCCCCGTTTCTTGTTTTTTGCCTTTCTATTTTCTCCTGGTGTTTGATTTTGTTAGGTTCAGCGAGTGTGAGCGCGTGCGGTGTGTGAAGAGGTTGCCGGTGGCCATTGGCTTTCTTTGTTTTGGCTTTTATTCCTGGATCAGGCAAGCTATCGCCCTTCTCTGTCTCTCTCTCTCTCTCCTCCCTTTGCAGTGCGTGGGTTTGTTTGTTGTTGCTATCTGTATATAATATAGCGTCGGATAGCATCTATCGTTTAGCAGTACTTTGATTAGGAACTAATTTGCTATTCGAGCGGAAGCTGGCCTCTATCTGCCTTTTGGGTTGGATTGGATGTGTAGTATTGGGGAGAAAGACTTGCTTTTTGTTCAGATCTGTTTCTGGGTAGCACTGTTATTCTCGTTGACTGTTGACCCTTTCGATCTTTTCTGTTCTCTAAGCGTTTATGACATTCATAATGCAAATTTAAGCTTGTTTCTTATAAAGATGCGACATTTAACTCTTAGCGTGTCTTAATTTCTTTTGGTTGCGACTCCCGTTCCACTATGTCTTTATTGTAATCCACGTTAGCCTTTGAGCGGAAAGGCAACAAATTTTAGCTGGAAGATTCCGTTAACAGAATGAAAGGCGGAGCCTAGTTTGTGAACATGTAGAACCATTTGAGTATTGGAAGCAAACGTGATGAAACATAAAAGTAGAAGGAAGGCATTCAAAATTGTAAACCCTTTTTTGGAGTTAAAGAGGTCCTTCTGCTCTCTCTCAAGCTTGACCCTTTTTTTCTGGATTATTTTGGGCTTTGCAGAATCATTTCAGTAAGACCTTTCACGTCGCACAGAAGCAATGGAGGTATATGGAAAGTCTGTGGTCTCAGAACCTGGCAACGTTATTTATCTGTCTTCAATTCTCGGCCGAGATGGGCCAGTCCCTGTCCACAAGTGCGATTGGAAATGTGAAAATGAACATGTATGTGGAAACATGTTCCGCTGCAAACTAACTGGCCTTACCCACATTTGTGACAAGAACTGTGATCAGAGAATTTTATACGATAACCATAATTCCCTTTGTCGAGCAAGTGGCCAGATTTTCCCCCTTTCTCCTGCGGAGGAACAGGCTGTCCGAGGAGTTCGCCGGAAGCTTGATGCTGACAATTCCCCCACTGATAGCTGTGCTTTTAAACGCAGGCGTGATATGCATTTTCATTCCTCTCCTTTCGAGAGATCTTTTTCTGCAGTCAGTCCCATCTATAGCCAAGTCAGAGATGGCATGGACACGAGCTAGATATATCCCTATCAGATAATTGAAATAACGTTTTCTCCTTTTACTCTTCTTGTTCCTTAAGAAGTTTTTTCCTAGTCTTTTTCTTTTATCGTGGAACCAATTTGGATAACTTGAACTGTCAGCACTCTAAGTGATGGACTTGATGTGTCCTGCCTGTAGTAACTCTTTATTCCTTTAATGTAACGTAGCACTTCCGTAAGCATAGCTTCACTTCTTGTAGGATATTCTTATTAGGTTCTGTCCCTTAACGCTTGAATGAGGTATCTGTTCCTTCATTTATGACACTTGAATGGGAATCTGAAATTTAATGACTGAACTGACTCTTTCTGATTTTTGGGGGACATTACGATTGTGCTGTCCTTAGCTTCAACTTATTTACTTGCTTTACTTTTCAATCCTGCGTAAGGCCTTTCTCCAATTTGTCTTATGTGTATACTTATATCGTGTGTATTTATGTTTAGTATGGATGTATTGTTCTATTAGTGATTCTTCTTTTTTTAAAACTTGTTCCCTCTATTTTGACCTTGTTGATTTACTAGTATCTTGTAACTCAAATCAAGATCTGTTGCTCTTGGATAGTCTTTAGCTGCTTTTGACATTGCAGCAAAGAATTTCTCGAGGTCTTCTGTAAAATAGAGTTTTTGATTGGTTGAAATACTGTGCTTGACTCTTTTAATTGCAGGTTAAGAGGATCTTGTGATCACTTGCTCGCTTCTCTCATTTTTTGTTGATTCTATACATGATCACCTGAAGTACATGTTGATTTTTGCAGGGCCTGAAATGTGTGCGATTCAGGATGGTTTACAAGAATTTTTCTATGGCAAATAAATGATGTTTTATAACGTGCACAAACTGATCTTTTTAACCTTCTTTGTAGGTAACTTATATTACAATGGTGAATGACACGCTAGTTTACAGTTAAGTGTTGATGCCAAGGAGGAAGACTTCAGCGATCTTTTGCCTTTTGCTTGAATGATGGAACCCTTATTGTATTTTTCAATTGATGTTCGACTGCAGTTGTGGTTATAGAGTCAACAAATTCTTTATGCTTGATCAGATTTCGTGGAAAGGGATGTATGTGCTCAATTGCTACAATTTTCTGGTTGCAGAAAGTAAATTGATTGGGTCAACTAGATATGTTGGACAGCGTGGGACTTTTAAGGTTTGCTGTAGAATTATGAAGTGCACTTACTACAACTTGTTAAGGGTTCCCCCATCTACCCCATAGTTATGAAGCGTGTTAAACTTGCGGACATCTGGTCATGTCTCCTGATTGACTTGCACTAAAATGCAAGGTAATGGTTTCTGTTCATATCAACGCATTGGATTGAATCCAGAGGCTGTTTGTAATTTCAAGGTGTAAATTACATCTAATCCTATCTCGGTTAAAATTTTGCTACATTACTACCTTCTAGAACCTTATTTTCTTTGGACTTTTGGGCAGTTTTGGTATTGTAATCTCTATGTTGATTTTAAATTTCATTAGTTTGCTGGTATTCATGGGATTTGATGTCAGACGCTGTTTGTGATCTGATTGTAAATCTTTGATGACTTCAAAACTAGTTTTGCTCTCCACATTTAAGCTATCTGCATCCTGTCTTGCTTAATGAAGTTCTCCTATTATTCCTTCTTGCGACCTGATGTCATTGTGACCTGTTGCTTTTAAAATGATTAGATGTCAAGTATCTGAGGCAAAGGGTGTGTCGTCCATGGTCAGGGACAATGTTTTGGGGTGATCTGATCAACAGTGGTGATCCATTAGTATTTGGTTATTGGACATTGACTGCAGCAGCAAGCTCATTGAAGATGATAGTATCAGACTAATCAGAATTTGGATGCATGAGAATTACGTGACGCTGCATAGGGTGTTCTACTTAAATCTAGGAAGGAGCAAGCTTGTCTGTCTAACGGCTCTCTTTCTCATGCTTGGCTAATAATGGGCGTGTCTTCAGTCAACGGTGTGCATGCAGGACTCCCCATGCATCTTTTCATTCTTTTCTCGTTCTTATGTAGGCAGTGTAATTTTATGGATCAATTAAGCATAGGGTCTTCATGAAGAGTTTCCATTGTATCCATAGACCACCTTATAAGGTCTTAGGAATTTCCCAAAATGGGATTGATACTTTGCCCCAAAATCAAATCTCAGAAATTGTCTATGGCATTCTTATTTCCCAAGTAAATTCCTTTTCAGGTTTGGCAAGAAATCTATTCGTTTCTCTTTCATGAAAATTTTGTGGTTCAGTTCCTTTTCTTTTTGTTGACGTTGGAGGAGGAATTATATTGGCAGAGATAGCCTTGATTCCTTGACCTTAACACTGAACGTGAGCTGAATGAAAACGGAGAAGAGGTTTCCATGCAATGCAAATATCATGTGAAAGAAAGGAATCACTTTTTAATGCGGCCACTTGCGGCTGGGACGTTCAGCAAATTAAGCAACGTAGCCCTTCAGTTTTTGATTTGTCTGTCGTCAGACAATTTCTCTCTTCCTTGTAGATTCTTCATGCCTATAGCTACGTACTTATGTATAGGTACTAGGCCTTGCATGCAAAATGCCACCCTATCTATCCCCCATACCCTACGCTAATAATAGTACTCAATGAACATGAACGGGATACCATCCTGCAGGTCCTCGGCTGTTGCTTTCTACTTGGCCATCTTTAACTGCTTATGCCTCCTCTTCTCTTCTTGTTACTCGTGCTCGTTCACCGTAACAAATGACTGCCCCTATACCATATGGCCTGGCACGCTTGCTGGTTCAGGCACCGCCCAACTTCCTACAACAGGGTTCCAGTTGGATTCTGGACAAACTGTGCAAATCCCAAGTGCTCCTGGTTGGTCTGGTCGGATATGGGCAAGAACAGGTTGTAAATTCGACGAGTTTGGGATGGGGACATGTCAAACTGGAGACTGTGGAGGAAGGCTGGAATGCGATGGAAGCGGTGCCACTCCACCTGCGTCATTATTCGAGATAACGCTGGGGAGGTCATCAGCCCCCGACGACAAAGATTTCTACGATGTAAGCTTCGTAGATGGCTACAATTTGCCTCTCATAGCAGCTCCTGTGGGTGTCTACGGTGCTTCGTCATGTAATGCTACTGGTTGTGTTTCGGATATCAACAGGGGTACGTAATTTCCAATAAGATCAAGATTCAATACTTTTTTTTTTGGGGGGTTATTTAGCAACAGACTTGTATGTCTGACATTACATCATTGAAGGTTGCCCAAAGGAACTTCAGGTCGTAAATGGTGATGAGGAAAATGGAGATGAGGGAGAGGGAGGGGAAGTGGTTGCATGCAAGAGTGCTTGTGAGGCATTTGGGCTGGACCAGTACTGCTGCAGTGGAGAGTTTGCAAACCCAGCCACATGTCGACCTTCATTTTACTCCGACATTTTCAAGAGAGCTTGTCCAAAGGCTTACAGCTATGCTTTCGATGATGCCACCAGCACTTTTACTTGCAAAGCTTATGGTTATGCCATCATTTTCTGCCCAACGACAACTGCTACAAATGGTAACGGGTATGCATTGCTCATTTACACTGCCTTTCTCACATAATATCAATTATTCGTTCAGGAGTACAAGTATTATTCGTCTTTATTATGCAAACTCTTGCTATTTCTTTTTCCCACCATGTCCTAGCAAAGAAAGGAATAACAATTTCTAATCCTGCAGAGTCAGGACTGTACCTCCAGTTATTCATAGTACCCGGAGTAGGGAAGCTGCGCCTTTAGTTTCCTCCTCAACCATTATCCTACCACTCCAAGGGTCGATCCTTCTCCTTATCCTCGCTCTATTGCTGCGGAAGTAAATTACTTACCAGACCCATTCAGTCCAAAATATTGTTGCCTAGATCGATCCAACGGGCAATAGACTTATTATCATGAAGAAAAGGACAGCTGAGAACAGCTCTATATCTTATTAAATTTATGTATTGTGCATAAGCATCTATTGCTTGAAATGTATTACTTCTCTAAGCTGTTGATGCAATTGGTTAGCCACACACGGGACTTATCAGGTAAACCGATTGGAAAAGTGCTTGCAGTTAAATGATTCGATTACTATTATAAGGATTTGCATTTGAAGGAACAAACTAGTAAGAATGTGACCTTGGATATCCTTGTCTACTTAAAAAAGTACCTGTAGGGAAAAGAAGCTGTGGACATACTTTTTCTACACTCACTGCACTCGTTATTCTGCGAGTGCAAGATACTAAAACCTTTTGGATGCGAATAGCCCTTATTTCTTTGTTTTAGCCCTTTTGGATACTAAAACCTTCTTTTTCGCTTTCTTTGTTGAGTGCGGCTTTCCAACTTTGGTCTTACCTTTTTTCTGCACAACTCCCTGCAGCACAAAAAATGAACATCAATATCCTAAAAGATTGAGATGGTAACAACTGTGATCTACAAAGAAAGAGAGAGTGAGCATACTGATGATTTCTCAGCTTTCCCTTTACTTTTCCCGTCTGTTGGTACTGCAATGCCTTCATTCTGATCAGATTGATGAGAGAAACCTTTGGGTATCACATCTAGTTCTTCTTCAGAATCGAAAGAGAAACCTTCGAGTGTTCCTGTCATACACCGTATTCTTAGTAAAGAATAAATCCCCACTTCATGTCAGAGAAGAATAATAACAAAGTAGTTGTCCACAAGTGGAAGTGCATTTATGCTTTCTTTCATCATCTTTTTTCTGGGTGGGGGTGGGTGATTGATATTTCAAGCAGTTGAAAATGAAACCAATTGCCTTAGGAATGTCATTTAAGAATCCCGACCTTCAACCATAGTTTCAGCTTCATAGACATTTGACTGTGGTTTTAGTTGAATAAAGTCATCCATAATAGCCTCTATCTGATGAGAAAACAAAACAAGTTATAATACAACAGTTAGCTAGAGAAACCATAAGACTTTTTTTCTTTTTCTTTTTCTTTTTGACACACAGCACAGTTTCAGACAATGGATAGGGACCAAAGTAAAAAGGTAACAAGGCAACCAATTTTCATAAAAATATGGATTAAGCGCATATTATTCTAAATGATGCACAATTAGACCACCACATATAAGCGACCCCAAAAGGCAAATGATCAGTCAACAAACCTTTGCCTCAGACTGGCCAAAGCTAACCTGAAGAAGTAGAGATATACGTTATTTCTGAAAGAATTGAATAACAAAATACAAAATTGAGGGGCTTTTTAGCCTCCAATTGTCATTTTTAAATATTAAAAAGTAGAGATAACATACAACACAAAATGTCCTGGAAGGAACAATTGTCGTTCTGTAAATTGTTCCTGAAACAATCCAAAATAAATTAAAACCATGCCAATCAGATGTAGATTCAAGCTCAGTGGAGACAATATATTCAACATGGAGAAAAGTATACAACTTTGAAAGTGAAGGGAAAGGAAAACAAGCAAGAAGAGTGAAAACACATATACAGACAAATATTATAACAAATTTAAATAGAAAATTAAGACAGTTAAGCTAAAGCACAGAATGGTTTCTGAACATAAACAGGAAAGATATATTTTTATTTCTTAAATTCAATAAGAAGATTTACCACCCACTAGAAGTATTCAGATAGCTGTGATTCTATGAGAGAAAGCTAATGATAGATGGAAGAAGATACACATTATAATTACTGTAAAGAGAACAATCATCATCATAGAAGAAGAAATAGTTACCCTTCAAGTCTAAGTACATTTCACAACTACCAGACGTGTTATCTGGAATTATTACCCGTCCTACAGCTCCCATATCACCACTCAAATCGATGGATTCACCTTCACACTCAACAACTGCCTGTATAATCCATCAAATTTATGTAATCAGAATCGGATGTTTTACAATTAGAAATAGATAACAAAAAAGACAATCTTTCATTTTTATTTCAAGATTACAATTGAGAAACTACAGTTTGCTAATATAAGGAAAAACACATAAACCAACTTCCACAGTAGTTTTTAATGACTCCGAATTATGCTGTTGCATTGGAAACGCAAGTTCTAAACTTGAGAATCCATCCCACATTATAGCTTTTTGTGGAAGAACTTTTAGGTAGTGAATGCTGACTTTTGTAATTTATCGTTACTGTGGTACAAAGCTAACCTTCGTGTTATATTGACCTTATGATGATGTGAACTGAAACGTAACTGGATTAGTTAATCATATTATGAATATTATATATATGAAAACATAAAGTAGTTGCAGTTGAATTCCGAAATTCATATCAACATTTAAGATTTAACACTATTTTAAGTTGGAGAATTTGTATTATCTTAATCCTACAATACAAAGGTATAAGATTATCAAATATTTCAATAATTTAGTGAAAAGATTGGCCAAATGAATTGCATAAGCTGTAAGCAATATAAACAGCTATTGAGATACAATCTTCATTTTAAGGAAATTGATATTTGAAGTCCATTTTGTCATCGCATGATAAATTAGAATAGAAACAAAGTGTGATGTTGATTGATTATCATATATTAATAAGTTTCTATCGAACATGTTTAGGAGAATAACTCCCAACCGGTAGATAGCAAAACCATAGCAACATAAATGCTGCAATAGACATAACTCCAACATAGTAGAATGATTTACCACATTCTAGCTTTTACTTCTTCACTACTTCTTCACCATACCAAGTTTTCTCCCACAAATACTAAGTAAGTGGAATGCCTATTAGACATAAAATAAACATAATGAACATTTGAATATCACAGTATGTGAGTATGTTCATGGTTAAGGTAAAAGAAATCCTGTCCAAGAGCCTATTTAACATATCATAAGATACAAAATGATGTTTCACAATGTTCAACACAAAAAGACATGAACTGACTCACCACACTAACAAAAAAGGGCGATATCAAATCTTGTGACAATCAAAATAAAAGAACTTTATAACCAATCTTCAACAATGAGTTGGATCAGAATATGGTTCTCCCTTGGTTAAAGAAAGTATCCATATTTATCTCCTCAAGCATAACAGTACATCATCTAAAATGAACCCAATCTTCAATCTATATCTCAGAAATAGATATAGAGGATCAAGTGAAAACAAAGGCATTATAGCAAAGAGATAAGGAACAATAAGATATGTAATGAGAGGTAGGATGGTTACTAGTGTAGGAGTTTGCAAAGAGATATACGCATACTGACCTTAAATAGTGAGTTGTAACTAAAGGAGTATCAATAGCAGAAATCATATTTGTAGCAACATCAATCACAGCCTCACTTAAAGAAGACATATTCTCATCTTTAGACCAGTCAGCCAAAATTCTAGCCTAGGTAAAGGTGAGGGAGAAAAGTTGGAGGAGTAGTAGGTGGCATAAACTTCAAAAGAATTTGCAACTAATGGAAGATGGCCAATTAGAGGACAGACAAGTAGAGAAGTGAAGGCATGGAAACACAGAAGGAGACAATAGGGAGTATCCTCAAAGAGTAACATCTACATAGGTGTACTTCACCATCATAGAGCCCATGAACAACAAAAATATCCAAACTAAGATCTGAGATAGTATGAAAAATACACTTTTCTGATATTGGTAAAAATTAGGTGGGCACAAAATCAATAAAGTGGAAAAACATATGTGACCAAATTAATAAAGAGAAGACAATATGGTGGGGTGCTGAAAAATGGCATGAAATGTGCTATCTTGCAAAATGGTGGATGTGATAAATATGTGCTAAGAAAATCACGGAGGGTGCCTACCAAGAATCCAAGATATTTGGATTAAAGTGTCTGATCTGTTGAGCAGAGATCATTTTGTTTAAATATTTGAATTGGTCATGTTTCTGCTATGAAAAAATGTTGGCTATTTTTTTGCCAACTAGCCAATAATTTCCTTTTCCTTAGGAAGAGTTGTTAAGTCCTCTATCTATTTATATTTCAATTATTTGCAATAGAAGGGATCATTAGATCATTCAAGTAAACTTACTAGTTGATTCCCACGACAAGCAGAATACCGTGTTTAAACAGCTTTGATACCGTTGATTGGGATCAATCAGGATGACATATGATTAATCAAATATGCAACTATAAGGACCACATATTTCCATTGTACAAAAGGGTTATGAAGTAATATGGTGTGAGTCCTCTTAGGTAGATATAAATAACAATCTCTTATCCATTCCTTGGACATTAGATATAAATAATGGTCACAGAACAAAAAACCTGGCTAAGATAAATATGATTAAAAGATAATAAATAATGGACCTAAAAAACAAAGGATAAAGGCTTCAACAGGGCAGGAGAAAATTCTCTAGAGTTAGTAAGAAAGATTCTTTTAAAAAAATATCTAAATTTTCTACGATTCTGGTATTTTTAACTAGCCTAAAAACTTTACTTATTTCTATAGTTATTTTATTTATTTATTTCGTTTTTTTCTTTTTTCTTTTCTTTTTTTAATTGCTTGTTTATTTTATTTACTTATTTCTTTTCTTTCTTGTCTGTTTATTTATTTATTTACTTTTAGCTTTATTTTTATTTTTATTTGTTTTCATTTATACAGTTATTGTTTATGTATTTGTCTATTATTTTCTTCCAACCATTTTCCAAAACTATTTTTTTTCCTGTGGATTTATTAAAAACAGTTTTTCTACTAAGTAGACCTCCCCAAACCTCACATCTTAGCGAAATTCCTGTTGACACGATATTGTTGTTGCAGTAACTAATTTATTAAGGGGAAAAAAAAAGAGAAGTTATCAGTTATATGGTCAAAAGCATAAAAATCAAATATCCAAATACCAAGGGAGATATTACCAATAGTGCAGTTCACTAGCTATAAACATTGAAGAATTTGGAAGCGAAGATAATCTTTAGTACATATGATATTGAGTAATCACAACAGATTTTGCAGATATTCATAAAGAACATAATAATCCTTCCAAACATGGCTACAATGTTAATAGGAGAAACAATGTAGATTACAACATCTCAGTATCTTTTGCAACTAATACAACCCTCACGACCATCTGTTTTGGTGAGGTATGTATCCAAAATTGATTCCTGAATAGTGGATGAATAGGTAATAAGCATAATAAAGCAACTAAATGACCAAACTAAGGCAAACATTTTAGTTTTGATTTCATTTTTCAATTTTTTTCATTACAATGATGTTATCTTCATTTGGAAGTGTAGAAAACAAAGTGCCCAAGAAATAGAGATGTGTTAGAGTAGAGCTGATAAAAAACTAACAGAAGGGGTGTGTTTGTCCATTTAAAAAATATAAGGACCTTTTTAAAGAATAGTAAACCTTAAGACGTTTCTTAAGAATGAGTCAAGCCACAAGAGAGCTGCATACGTTTATCTCAAGCTAACAAACAATTAAACAAAAGTATGAATAGTTCTATAATTTTATTTTTATTTGTTTGCAAAATTTATATGTGAGGTGGATGTAAATAGCATCAACATATCAGCATGAAGGGCAGTGTTTAATAAGAATATTTTATGTCAAATATAAGAATATTTTTTATAATTGAATAGTTTTATTATTTAGGAATATTCTACTACCCTACTCCAAAATGGTGTGTTATCCTATTACTATAAATAGATAGGTTAAACTTAATAAATAACACACCTTAATACCCTTCTTGGTCTATGTACTTTACAACTGAACCATGTTAAGCAATGTGTATGCTCTTAATGCTCTCCTCTCTAATCTTTCTGTTATGGTCCCGTGTTTGGGATCGAGTCACAGGGCGAGTATGCTGTTTTTTTGGTCGAACTATCTTGAGTAGAATTTCAGCTCTTCAAAGGGAGGCTGATACCTTAGAGTTCGATAGAAAGAACTCTGATCTCTTATTTGAATAAATTCGAACTTGCCTTTTATTACTTCTAATTGCCTTTAAATAGGCAAGTCTCCTTACAATAATAGAATTCCTACTTTAGGCATGTTTCCTACTTCAGGTAGGTTTCCTTACGATAATAGGATTTCTACCGATACTATGAGTCCTGCTTTATTGAGCTCCTACTAAAGAAATAACTATAAAACAGCTATGATAATTTTTCTAACAAAAGCAATAAAAAATAAGAGATCCAAATTAATGTTTTTTCCTTTCATATGTTTTCCCCAAGAATGCGTCCACAACATTACCCCCCTCTTCCGGAAAGAGCTTGTCCCCAAGCTCAAATGATGGATAAGCCTGCTGGAAATGGTCGACAAGTTCCCATGTAGTGTCTGATTCAAGTAACCCTGCCCAATGAACAAGAAGTTCCTTTATGCCACGGTTAACTCGAGCATGAATAATAGCCGCAGGAAGAGGAACAATTTTGCCATCCTCAGTGGGAGGTAATTCAGTATTCTGAGGCAGCTTCTCACCCTTAAATGCTTTCAACAAGGAGACACGAAAAACATTATGTATGCGGCTATTGCGAGGCAAATCTAGTTCATATGCTACCTGTCCAATTCTCTTTAGAATTGGGAATGGTCCATAAAACCGCAGAGATAGCTTAGAGTGAACAAGCAGCCGAATAGATTACTGTCTATATGGGTGTAAACGAAGCCAAACAAGGTCTCCAGGGGCAAATTCAACATCACGATGACCTTTATCATAGTGGTCCTTCATTCGTCGCTGGGCTTGAAGTAGGTGGTTCCGAATATCTCCCAAGACCTTGTCTCTATCCGCCAGAGCAATTTCCACAGCTTCAACTCAAGTTCAACCTTGTGTATAAGAAAGCAACCGAGGCGGCGCCCAACCATAGACAACTTGAAATGGTGTGGTTTGAATGGCCGAATGAAAGGAAGTGTTGTAATAGTACTCAACCCAAGGAACCCAAGCAACCCATTTGCGAGGATAATCTCCCACGAAACAACGAAGATACATCTCTACCGTACGATTGACCACTTTTGTTTGTCCATTCGTTTGGGGATGATAAGCTGAAGAGAACTGAAGCTTAGCACCATGAAGGCGGAATAATTCCTTCCAAAAAGTGCTAGTAAAGACCACGTCTGTGTCACAAGTAATGGTTTCCGGAACCCCATGTAGTCGAACAATATGCTCAAAAAAGACTTGAGCTACGCAAACAACCGTGTAGGGGTGAACCAAAGGAATAAAATGGCCATATTTTGAAAATCTATCAACCACAACAAGCAAAACTGATTTGCCCCAAGATTTGGGAAAGTCGTCAATAAAATCCATTGAAATATCAGCCCAAACTTGAGTTGGCAATTGCACAACCCAGCCGGACTTAAATGTTCATATTTGTTGCGTTGGCACACTGGACAAGCAGCCACATATGAGGCAATATCACTCTTCATATTTTTCCAATAAAAATCCTGTCGAATTAGGTGTAGTGTTTTCTGAACTCCCTCATGCGCACTATCATGGTAGGAGGACAAAATAGGGGAAATCATGGAAGAACTAGGGAGAACAAAGATTCGGCCCTTAAACAAAAGTAGCCCATCGAGAAGTTGTCATTCTGAACCAAGGTCCCCCTTTTCAACTCTTGCACACGATTGTTTGAGTTCCTCGGAGCTCTCTAGCTCTTCCTGAATGGATTCCAGTAAAGCACTTCGAGGACAACTAATAGCAAACAATGAAGGGTCTTGAATGGTTCTACGAGATAATGCATCTGTTGCTGCATTGAGTCGATCGACTCTATATTCTACTGTGAAATCATAACCTAAGAGCTTAGTAAGCCAATGCTGCTGAGGAGGAGTGGTAAGCCGTTGGTCGAATAGATACTTCAAGCTATAGTGGTCTGTCCGGATAAGGAAAGATCGTCCCCACAACTAAGGACGCCAATGTTCTACTGCTTTAGCCAACCTAATCAATTCTCTTTCATAAGCAGCTAACTTTTGATGTCTTTGAGCCAATTGTCGACTGAAAAACGCGATCGGATGACCCTCTTGTTGCAAAACAGCTCCAATACCACCTCCTGAAGCATCACAATCAACAATAAAGTCTTTTGTAAAATCTGGTAATTGCAATACGAAAGCAACAGATAATATGTGTTTCAAGTTGTCAAACGCATCCAAGGCTGCCTCACTCCATTGGAAGGAATTTTTTTTAAGCATAGAAGTTAATGGGGCAACCAACTCTCCATAATCACGGATAAATTTGCAGTAATAACCAGTCAAGCCCAAAAGTCCACGTAGTGAAGTGATAGACTGAGGTTGAGGCCAGTCCAGAATAGCTTGAACCTTGCTCATATCCACACCTACACCTACAGCGGATATAGTATGGCCTAAATATGCAACTTGTGTAGATGCAAAACAACACTTAGAACGCTTCAAGTAAAGTTTGTGAGCACGCAATAAAGTAAAGACCTTTCTCATGTGTACCAAATGGTCCTCCCAAGTCATACTGTAAATCAAAATGTCATCAAAGAAAATCAAGACAAAATGCCGTAGAAGCTCATGGAATACCTCATTCATCAAGGCCTGAAAAGTGGATGGAGCATTAGTAAGGCCAAATGGCATAACAAGGAACTCAAAATGCCCATGGTGTGTACGGAAAGCAGTCTTCTCTACATTAGCAGGAGACATGCAAACTTGATAATAACCCGATTTGAGATCCAACTTAGTGAAGTAACGGGCACCATGCAACTCATCTAATAGTTCATCCACCACCGGAATAGGAAACTTGTCCTTTACTGTTTTAGAATTTAATTCGCAGTAATCAATACAAAGCCGCCAAGAGCCATCTTGTTTGGGAACCAGTAAGACTGGAGAAGAAAATGGGGATTTACTAGGCCGAATAAACCCTTGTTGGAGCATTTGGTTGCATTGTCTTTCAATCTCATCTTTTTGTCGATGGGGGTATCGGTACGGACGGACAACAATAGGGGCTGTCCCGGGCAGCAAATAGATGCGGTGGTCACATTCCCTTATGGGTGGTAAACCGATTGGCTCTTGGAGCAAGTCCCCAAATTCAGTTAAAAGGCCTTCTAACATCTGATCTTCTGAGTTGACCGTTACCATAGTGTGTAAGACATGATCACAAGGTTGGTGCTATCCTTGAAATAGAATAGGTATCCCTTCCATAGAAAAAGTCATGGTAAATGCAGCAAAATCCCACAATATAGGACCTAATGTTTCCAGCCATTTAACACCCAAAACCATGTCAAATCCACCCAAAGGAATCACATAAAAATCTGTAGAGAAGTTATGGCCAGCAATAGAAAACGATACCTGCCTACAAACTCCGAACTCTCTCTCCATTGGCAATGGAGACTTTTGTGTTTGGCAAGGAATGAACATAATCAAACTTTGAGCTGCTTTTGAGCTTAAAAAGTTGTGAGTACTACCTGAATCAATCAAGCCAAGTACCGGTTGCCCTTTTATGATAGCTTGCAACTGCATAGTTCTGCCATGCGGGTGTCCATTAATGGCGTTTAAGGAAATTTCAGGGGTAGTATCTACATTGTCTTCAAGTGGATCATCATCTGTATCTGCTAACTCCAACCAGAAAAGTCATTTGCATTGATGAGTAGTTGAATACGGTTCGTCACAACTATAACACAGCCCTTTTGATCTCCTCTCTACCATCTCTGCTCGTGTCAACCGCTTAAAAAAAGGAGCTTGATTGCTTGATGATTTATCAATCGTTGTAGATGACACATTGGAACTCCTTGGTGGCATAATCACCGAACTACTAGAGCTTA
>JANIJH010000003.1:53720431-53746088 GCA_024520975.1 Erythroxylum areolatum
AAAATCCACTTACAGTCAACAATGTTTTTCCCTTTCGGTTTATCAACAATCTCCCATCTTCTATTCTTTTCCAATGCATTCATCTCCTCGCTCATAGCATCCCTCCATTCCCTTTTTGACAATGCCTTATAAACGGTGATAGGGATAGTAATGGTATTTAAACTCACAATGAAGTTTTGGTAGGTTGGTGACAGGCGCTTAAGAGAAACACAATGAGATAGAGGATAAAGTGGTCATTTAGTGCATTCTCTAGTTCCTTTCCTAACAGCAATAGGTTCAAAAAATTGTGTGTGTAAAGGTGAGTCAGATCTTACCATGATTTCATTTCCAGAGTTTGAGTTGAATTCTTGGACCTATGTCAGTTCTGGAACGGCCTTCCTCCTTGAATACACCTGAGTAACACTGGTTAGGACATGTGATGACACAAGTTCAGTAGTAGAATTGGGGAACTCGGATGTAATTGGTTCAAAAGGCTCGGTTGTTGCAACAATACAAGCTGGAGCAGGAGAAAGGTCAAGGGTTCTAAGTGGTTTGAAGGAATCATAAGTGCTATCTTCCATCATTGAAATCTTCAGAAAGGACTTGGAGAAAAAAGATGTATTTTCTGTGAAGGTGACAATTGTAGAGATATAAAATTTCATAGATGACGGACTGTAATACTTGTATCCTTTTTGAGTAGGTGAGTAATCGAGGAAGACACATTTGATGGCTCGGGGATCTAGTTCGTCTCTATGTTGGTTATGAATATGAACGAAGGCGGTGCATCTAAATACCCTAGGTGTGAAGCCATTTGAGAATCTGAAGTATGGGTAGAAGCTATTAAGAATTTCTATGGGACTTTTGTTGTCTAACACATGTGATGGAAGTCTATTTATCATGTATGTAGCTGTAAGAACGGCCTCTCCCCAATAGAATTTAGGGGCATTCCCTTGAAAGAGTAAGGCTTGGGTGATATTGAATAAATGCTCATTTTTCCTTTCTACTACCCCGTTTTGTTGAGGTGTGTTAACACATGATGAATCATGGATATAAAATGCCCTGTGATTGAACTGGCTGAAGTAGTATTTGGCATTGTCTATCCTAAAGCTTTTTATTTTAACCCCAAATTGGTTTTGAATCATAGAGTGAAAATTAGGTATAACAAGGCTAACGTCAGATTTTTGTTTAAGAAGAAAGAGTCATGTTACCCGAGTGCAATCATCAATTAAGGATACAAACCAATGAGCCCCAGAAACATTAGGTATAGTAGAGGGACCCCGTATGTCACTATGAATCAAATGAAAATGATAAGAGCTTCTTTTATTGCTAATAGGAAAAGATACTTGACTATGTTTTGCAAATTCACAAACATCACAATGAAATTCAGAAATATCTAAACAAATGAGCAAACATGACCTTTAAAACTTTAAAAGATGGATGACCTAGGCATAGATGATACAGCCAAATGGTATCTTTATTTGAGGAACTGAAAAATGACAAAGATAGGTTGCTCCTAACTCTTTGAGGAAATTCAAGTAGGTAGAAGCCAACCCTTTCTTTAGCAAGTCCAATCCTCCTCCCCGAGACCTGATCCTGAAAAACACAGTGAGAAGGAAAGAAAGTAGCATAACATTTAAGATCATGGGTAAGCTTTTGAATAGAAAGTAGGCTAGCCGACAGTTTTAGAATATGGAGAACCCTTTTTAGAATAAGGGTAGATGTGATGTGTATATCTCCGAAACCTGCAATGGTAACTAGAGAGCCATTGGCCACTAAAATCTTTTTGTTATTTGGGCATGGGGAATAAGTGTGAAAGAGTTGAGATGTGGGTGTCATATGGTATGTGACACCCGAGTCTATTATCCAAGAATTGGTATGAAGATTTTCTGAGGAATTCATGCAAATAGGGAGTAAAGGTTTACCTGAAAGAGCCAAAGAACAAGTCTTAGAAGGTTTTTCAATAGTCCCCGACAAGCTTCTCAGCTTCTCAATTTCTTCACCGTTTAATTCTCTTGTTCCTGAATTTTCCTCAACTTTGGGCTGATCTACCATATGTGCTTAGGAACTCTGCTGTCCCCCACGGTTTCCCCATTCTCAACTTGGCGGTTTATCGTGTATTTTCCAACATGTTTCCTTTATATGCCTTAGTTTCTTATAGAGGGTGCACCAAAGGTCATCCTTATTCTCCTTCCCCTGGTTTTCTCTACCAGAATGCTTAGATAGATCACTATTTTCTTTGTCCTGAGGATCAATTTTTGCTAATAAGGCTGACCCGTACATGGTTTGGGAGGTTGACATGATTAAGAAGAAGATACAGCAGTGAAGAAGAAATACTGCAGCAATTAAGGCTACCCTAATGAGAATCACACAAGAGAGGTAAGGAAGAATGCAGCGATAAAGGCTGGAACGCACAAGAGGAGAACCAAAAAAAAATAGGATTTCAGTAGTGCAGCAATGAAGGCTGCTCAAAGGACAAATCCCAGAAAAAGAAGCCATATGGCTCTGATACCATGTGGAAAAGAATTTTCATATATTCTCATATATTGAATAGAAAGTGTACAGCCATATATAGGACATTACAAGTAGGAATTTAAATCTGGAAAGTTATCTAAAGCTATCTAATGTAATCCCTTAATTTAAGGGATTTCAAACTTAATTCTATCTTATCTATTTACAGCCTATCTATATCTTAGTATAATCTATTTATAGTTGTTTAGTATCTCAACACTTTCCAATGATATTCAACCTCCAATATTAGAAGTTATAGGGCCTACATCAGTAGCATTCATACAAAACATGTGTCTAACCATATCTAAAACACTGTTAGGTTCTGTGAATAGGTAAAAATACGCACAAACATTAGCGCCTTATGTGAAACCAAGCTAGTACATGATTCTTACATGAGATTCGATATGCTCATTGGATGTCAGTTTCTTAGCATTCTGCTCATCAAGCTCATCACCTATGCCATTATCAGAAGAAAATGAACATGTAACTCAAAAGCCAATATGTTAAACATAAAACATTAAAAGTAAATGTTGGCTGATCAATAGAGAGGGTTCTAATGGAAATAATTCTATCTGCAACGGTCAGAGTAAAAACATAGCACTGGCTGACCAAGATTGAGTTTGTTAAAGAGAAAATCTGTTTTACCATCACGTTTCTTCTTCTTCTTTTTTGATGGGATGTGATCTACTTCTGCTCTCGTTCTTGAAATCTTTGGTTTGGGAGAGTTATTGGGTAGAGTCGGATCGCTGCTTTTAGCATAGAACAAGTTATGGCCTTTGTCTTCTAAGGGAACAGGAGAATCAACTTTATCACGCTTATAACTACCACCCGGTGAAGAATCAGAATCGGAGGACAAAGGGAAAGTTGAATGGGACGGAGCCTGTTAAAAAACTCAAATACCATTAACAGGCCCAAAGCAAAAATTAACGAGTGTGTAAAATAGTGTATGTTGAAAAGAAAAGGAGATAAAATATGAATGAAAGAGTAGTCTTTGGTAATGAGAACGTCGGTAATTTCAAATAACACAAAATTATTATTTCCTAATATTGGCAGTGGAAGTAAGAGACCTGGAAACAACGAAGCCAATCAGGGGAATCCTCCCTGGAACTGCTCATCCTGGAAAAATTAAGCTATGTGATAGCTGTATTATTATTATTATCTCAAGGGCAAATCTAAGGCAAGACAAAAGAAGAGAAGATCAAATACAGAACACCTATAATGCTAATCGAAACAAAACCCAAATACAACTCTGCAGCCAGTAGTTGTTTGTTCAATAGCTATTCTGAGAGCTCGATTGGTTAAAAAAACAAACAGTAAGCAGTCTAAAGCATTGATTTCTCGGAATAACAAAAATTACTTATTTGTAATAATCTTCTTCTTCTTCTTTAAACACCGGACCAACCAGGCCAGCGGCACTGCTCTCCGCACTGTTACTCTGTCATGTAGCAATTTGGTACTGCTACAATACAAACCTCGTTTCGTGAGACGGGTCGGGTTGTGTTTCCATTGTGGGCTTGTTTTATTATAGTCAAAAAGTTTTTGTTTTTTTTTAGCTAACAACGTGTCTTAAGAGGGTCTCAACTATAAGAAAGCGTCTTTAATTTATCCACTCCCAGATTAATCCCCACTCCCACCGGATCAGCCCGTAAGGGGTAAAGTGCTGGCCAAACAAATTTTTCCATTATTAAGATTCAAACTCGAGACCTCTGGTTAAGGGATGAGAGTGTTAAATCACTCACACCAACCTATTTTTAAAAATTTTCACTATAAAATATTTAACAAACCCTAATATTTTAAAAAATTCAAATTAAACCTTAAGAACAAACTTAAGTTGACAAATAAAGATTTGATATGATTGGTTCAGTTAAATGTTATATTAATTTAATGTCACGTTAGTTTTAATTTTATCATAAATGAATTTCACCATCACGTCAATGATAAGATTCACTACTTAAAATATATAACAGTATGGTTTGCTTTATGGTTAAAAATAAAAATTAATATCGAGTCAAGACATAATATTGTTAACTCTATCGAAAATTTGTCTAATTAGATTTTGTTTTGAATATTTGAAAAAGTTAATATTCAATTTATCGAAAGATTAATGTTCAATTTATATTTTCTTATAAAAGTTAACATTAAAAATACACTTTTGTATTCTAGATTGGAAGTTTTATGATATCGAAATTGCCACCCCCAAGTTTAGGATTACAATAAATAAAACATATAATGATTTAATTATTTTGTATGACCAAAAATTAAAAAAAATGATTCATAAACAAACTTCCATCAATTCTTATTCGTCAATATAAGATAAGATAAGACGATATATTTTTTGTTTTTAGTTTTAGGTTTTTTAGTTTTTAAAATTTATGAAAATTACAAAATATAGTTTTTATTATTTTTATTTTTTCATAATAGGGTTTATTACCAATTAAACATATATTATTTAACTATTTGATATATTAATTATTAGTAAAAATTATGAATAATTTAATTTAATATTATATATTTAATTAATTTCAATTAACTATTAATAAAATTATGAATAAGTAATTTTTATAATTAAATAATTATTAATAAAAATAATCAAAATTTAAAATATCTTCAAAATATATAAATTTAAAATATATTTAAATTAAAATTACAAATTAAATTAAAATTTTAAATTATTTGTTGAAAAAATAAAATAATTTTATTAATAAATATTATATAAGAGATTAAAATAAATTTTATTAATTAAAAATAATTTATTTTTAAGTGTTATCTAATATATAATTATCATCAATAATAAAAATATAACTACAATAATATTAACAATCAAATAGATTTTTATTTTTATTTGAAAGAAAAACAGAAACTAAAAGTAAAAAATAGAAATGAAACCAAACGACCCCTAAAATTAAGAGTCTATTTGATTTCATTTTTATTTTTCTATTGTAACTTTCTGTTTTTTGTTTTTTATTTTTGTTTTTTAGTTTATATTTTTCTTTATTAAAAAATTGTTTGGTTAATATTTGTAGAAAAAAATTGAAAACAAAAACTTGAGATTTTTAATAAAAATATAAAATTAAAACATGTTTAATTTCATCCTCCTATTTTTATTTTTAATTATAATATTAAATTTTAATTTAATTATTTTAATATATCAATTTGTATGGTTAAATTTAATAATTCTTACTATGGTTAGGACTTGAAGCATAAAGATGAATGTGGTGGCATGGCGATTGAAGACCAAATTTTAATTGGATACCCTTCGGGCAGTCATTACACGAAAGGGTCTAATATCCTTATTTACTGGGCTATTCTGGATCAATCCATAATCTAGTTTAGTTATTATCAATCGGATTTATATTGTCCAACAAATACGGTTAAACTTAAAATAAAGATTGGTTACGTATATCCTCCTTATAATTTGATATTTTTATGATATTCTTTTTTAATTTTGATCCTCGTCAAGAGTGCGATTAGTGCGAGTGCGAGCATCCCAGTTAAGCATCCACTAACAAAAATCAACATCATGAGTGTGAGTGATGGCTAAAATATGCAATAAGAGAGTAAATGATAAAAGATGTTAAATTGCAAAAATCCTCCTATAATTAACCTTTAGACAAAAAAAAAAGTTAATAAATTCTAGCACTTCAACCATGCCATTATAGAATCAAGTTCAAGTCTCCTATTCGATTTGCAAATATTAACCGGGACAGATCTTCTATATCTCTTATTCTGTACCTTCTGTCTCTTTTTGATCTCAATCATCCAATTTATTACATTGGATGGTTGAGAATAAAGAGGTACTGAATAAGTACAGAATAAGGGGTACTGAAGATCTGCACCCAATATTAATAGCATGTTTGGTTCAATAGAATAAGCATTATATTCCTAGCATATTCTAAAAACTTTGTTAAGCTTGTGTTTGGTTTTAAAAAATGACAGATTAATTAATCCTAAGATTAGATATTCTTTTTTTTTGTTATCCACGAGGTGTCTTAGGAGGGTCTCAATTATGAGAAAGTATCTTTAAGCTATCTACTCTCAGTCTAATCCTCGCTCGAGCCGGATAGGTCCCTTGTAGGAGGTAAAGCTCTGGACCCAAATTTTAAACGGTTGCATACATAAGAACGATTCGAACCCGCGATATCACTTAAATTAGGAGAGTCCCTTATCAACTCACCTGCACCTTGAGGTTAGGATTAGATATTCTTTAACTTTCAGGAACAAGTAAAAATCATCCCCACCCATCTTTATGTATTTTGAGAATAAGTCATTTATTCAGGACATTTTTATGCTTCTTATTCCCACGTTTCTTCTTCATTTTCAGGGAGTCTCCAAAAACTTCTTCTTCATTTTATCCTTCACTCCCGCATTTACCTCTTCTTCATTTTCACTCTCTAAACTTTGTGATTCTCTTTTCCAAAAAATTCACTCTCTATTCAAGTCAACTCAATGTTATACCATATGTCTTCTTTTTTGGGTAAGTTATTCTTGTTATTTCGATTGGATGATGGGTTTTTGTTGATGGGTTTTGATTAGGTGAGGGGTTTTGTTGATGGAGTTATGTTGGGGCTTTGTTTCGATTGGGTAAGGGATTAGGTTTTGTTGGTGGGTTTTGTTGATATTCGTAACTTTGATATTCAAGTAAAGAAAAAAAACGAAAGAAAAAGCTCATCTAGTTTTACTAGAAAAGGATTCGTAGGTTTTCACTTAAATGATTTTCTTTTATTTTTGCAAATTTTACTTTCATGACAAGCACAACTATAAGCACAATGCTTGCTGGATTTGAAATACAAGTCTTCTAGATTTTAATTGTGTTAATTATGTACTAGAATTCATTGACAACATTGCTACTGAATTTTGATTTGCTAAGTCAAAAAATGTTTTCCTTGTCATCGAAAAGAGAAAGATGGACGGTCATACATATGGATGTGAATCATAAATTTACATGGCTGATTGGTCAAACATAACTCTTTTTTTGGGTGCATAGTTATTTAGTATAATATGTTACAAGTATACCACTCTCTCTCTGGGTTTTGTTGATGGAGTTATTAGTTGTTAATTAGTCCTGTCCAAAGGTTGGTAACTTAAATAAAACATTTTAGATGGTGTCAATGTCATTTTAGCTAGTAAAAATGAATGTTCCCAAATAACACTTTCGCGGTGATTAGGATTCATAAATTTTCTTTTGTCTCCCATTGTCAGTGCGTGTTCAATTTATAAGGGAGAAGTACAGGGGATATTTAAAATGGTAAATATCACAATATTTTTATGTATCCTTTGCAAAAAAATCTTTTTGTAAATTGTCAAATTCTGTAACTAATCCTTTTATTATCTTCCAACATTAAATATTGTCGTATGTAGTGTTATGTTTTCTAAACAATGGATTGAAAATCAAATGAGATACCCGATTTTCCAATTGATATAAACAAATTTATCCTCTTTTAATGAAATGTTTTAGTTTTTGATTTTCCAACTTGAAATTATGCTTCGACAATACATATTTGACATCTCATATTTTAATTATCAATTACATCCTTCCTCTCAATGCTTTTGCAGCTACTTAAAAACGTGTTTCCAGCTTTGAAGACCTCCAATCAACTCCAAGGTATGCCCATTCTTGTAGTTTTAAGTTTGTCCAGCATTTTGTCAAAAAACTGGGACAGCCTTTAAACTGACAAATGTGATTTTAGCTTGTTGCTTTTCTTGAAATCAATGAACTACAACATTTGTTTATCCTGGACATAGTTTATACATAAGAAATTTGAACTGTGAATCTTCCCGTTTAGAGTTGCGGACTAATTTTATTTTACCATACTGTTTTTACTAAATTTGATCTTTGATAATTTTGAGAACTATGTCAATGTGAAGAATTTATTTAATGCATTTTGCAAATATGCTATTAATAGGAAAGAAGCGTAAGTCTTTAAAATCAAAGGCCCGTTGACTTCTTTTCCTTTTCTAACCTATATCTGGGATAGTATCCACTAACAATTATGCCTTACTTTTCTAAGGACCAACTTTAGAAATGATATTTTGTAAGATTATAATTATTTCATAATTGTTTTCTTACATCATACATTGAAACTATTTTGAATTATTTCATGGTTGTTCTCTTACATTGTACATTGTTTGAACAAATTTATGTAAATACATTAAAATTTTTATTTTTTGCAGTCATGACCCATTTCAGTTTGAGTTTACGTAGAAATGCGGAAAGAACAAAAAAGATTGTGGTTGTCTTGATTGTATGGTTACAGTTGTGTAATTTTGTTAGTTCGCTATTCAGTTTGTTGACATCGAAGGCTTCTTTATATAGTTATAGGCCTAGGGTTAGAAGTTATTTTTAAAATTTTTATGCAAATCGAGATTATGTGAGGTGAATTGTGTATGACAATGATGAGTCATGTATTTCAATAGTTAGAATGAATAAGCAAGCTTTTTTTAAACTACGTGAAATGTTAGAAAGTATAGGAGGATTAAAGTCAGCAAAAAAACATGTTTATTGATGAACAAATAGCAATTTTCTTACATATTATTGCTCATCATGTTAAAAGTCGAGTTATTAGGAAAAATTTTAGAAGGTCAGGAGAGACAATTAGTCGATGTTTTCATAATGTTTTATATGCAGTGATGCATTTACAAAATCTTTTGTTTAGAAAACTTGAGCCCATACTAACAGTCTCTTCATAATCAATGGATGTGGTTTAAGGTAAATAATCGTGCTATTACTTTTATAAAATATAGTGAATGTGATTAAGATTCCTCGTTACTTTTTATTTCATTTGAATTGTAGAATTGCTTAGGTGCTCTAGATGGGACATATATCGAGGTTAATGTGCCAATTAAAGATAAGCCTAGATTTCGACTCGTAAGAGCGATATTGCAACAAATATATTAGGTATGTGCACACTTGACATGTAATTTGTTTATGTTTTTCCTGGTTGGGAAGGGTTAGTAGCTAATGATCGAGTTTTTCATGATGCAGTTACTAAGGTACAGGGACTAAAAATGCCTCATGGTAAGCTTTCCTATATGATATAGGAAGGTTGTTTGAAATTTTGTATATGAGATAATGTAAATTGAATAACTTATGTAGTGTTTTTCTACATAGGTTGCTATTACCTAGTCGATGCACGTTATACAAATTATGAGGGCTTTCTTGTACCTTTTAGGGAGTCAAAGGTACTATTTGAATGAACGATGTCAATGTTACCAACCAAGAATTCCAAAGGAATATTTTAATATGAAGCATGTGACTGCACACAATGTAATTGAGAGGTGTTTTAAGTTACTAAAAATTAGGTTAGCTATTCTTATGAGTGTATCATTTTATCCAATAAAGACACACAATCGAATTATTATAGCTTGTTGTTTGCTTCAAAATTTTATTAGGCAACATATGAGTTTTGATCCTATTGAGAGTGATTTAATGGATTATTTTCACACCAATCTAGTTATTGAGGAGGAGTGTATAACTGCCATTCACCCAACTAATGCTTGGACAAATTGGATAATTGAATTGGCACGTGAAATGTTCAATGAATGGTGAACATCTAGGAAAAATGAAAATTGACATTTTTAGGGGTTCTATTATGTTTGAGTATTAGGAGGTTTTATATTATTATTTATGTAAGTTTTTATATTCTTTGTTGTTTATGTTGTACGCTGTTATTATAGACTATATTATTCTCGTAAGCTGTTGATGCTTAATGTTAATAAAATGAAGAATTTTATTAATGTTTTTATTTTTCCTTGATTATGATGATTATTTTTTTATTTATTAATATTGCTTTAATTTGGTAGATAAGTATGTCGAGGAATTCCCCATCAACTATTAATTCTCAAAGTTCAAAAGAAACAAAAAGAAAGTGAAACTATAATAAGGATGTGCCAATTTCCTGCATGGTTGATTTGCATAATGTGGAAACGCACAATGCTAATACGAAATTTAAAGCTGGCTATCTTAATAACTTAGAAAGAATGGTAACAACAAAGTTTCCAATTCAAACTTAAAAGCCAGACTTCCATATAGTCTAAGATTAAGACTTTAAAGAAAGAGTGGAGCATTATTTATGTTATGATAAGGAAAGATACTGGTAGATTTGGACGAGATACCGAAACGAAGATTATCACTGCTGAAGATCATGTATGGGATTCTTATTTAAGTGTAAATGATGAACTTTTAACTTGTTTTAAGTATTTTGTTTAACTATTTTCTAGTCATTTATATAAATTATTGTTTTTTTTAATCTTATTAGAGTCATAAAGATGCTGCTCAATATTGAAGAAAGAGTTTTTATTTCTATAATGAATTGACTAGGATCTATAGAGAAGATCGTGCAATTGAAAATGACGCATAAACTGTCGTTGATATTCTTGAAGAAATGGAAGGCAAGAAGGTACAGGTGGGATAAATAAAGGTGTTGAAGATCAATATGAGCATAGTTTGTATGACATAAATGAGTCCTTTACTCAATCTCAAACATCAAATTTTGAAAGATAAGTTAAAAATATTTCAGCAAAGAGTAGAAAAAGGAGTAATGATATGGGATAAACAAGTCGTGTAGATTCAATTATTATTACTGTCAGGATGTTGGGTGATATTATGAATCAGATTGGAGAAATTTTGTTTAATAGTATTGGGACTGAAATGTACATTCAGCGAAGAGTTGAACAATTAAATAATGTATACAAATGATGAAAGGTATACTACTTTATGCAAAGATCCTGATCATCTTACACAATTGCTTGTGTTTTTTAGTTCAATGCCTTCTTGTAGACTTGGTGGGTGAGGAAGTTTTTGTCAGGCATTGAAGATTATGATAAAATTTAAATATTTTATTTAGTTATTTAAAATAAGGTTAAAACTAATTCGTTTTGTTCAACTAAATAACATTTTAGTAATTTAAAGCCCTATGTTGTCTTTATTTTTAATATCATTCTATTGTTATTTTATGTTACAATTGCGACAATATAATGAATGCTAACATGAGTTCAACCAAATTCATGAAGTATATGAAGCAAAAATTAACCACTAGAATATGTTGAAAAGTCATATGATAATAAGAAAATTAATAATAAATTTTTTTTTGAAGATGAAGAAAAAGGACGAGGACGAAAATTAATAATAAGAAAAACAAAATTAATAATAATAATAATAATCCTAATTAATAATAAGAAGAAAATTAATAATAATAAGAAATTTTATAAATAATAATAATAATAATAATAACAATAAATCATAATAAGAAGAAGCAAATTAATAATAAGGAATTTAATAATAATAAAATAATTAATAATAAATAGTAAATAATAATAAGTAGAAAATTAATAATAATAAATAATAATAAGAATAATAAATTTAATAATAATAATAAGAAGAAGAAAATTAATAAAAATAATAATCCTAATTAATAAGAAGGAATAAATTAAATCACTAATAATAATAATAATAATAATAATAATAATAATGTAATTAATGATAGCTAGAATGAATATTTTGATTTTTTATTAATTATTCTTTTATCATTCTAAGTTTATGTTTTCGATTCAAATATTGGCATAAAACTTATTTGGCAATAAATCAAACAAAATAATACTCATTTCATTCTATTCCTCGTCTATTCTATTCTTAAAAATAATCATCCTATTCGCACGAAGGTAAGAAAAACTATAAAAGTTGGATCTCATAATAAAGTTACATTCAAGAATACTTAGTTGGGACATATGCCCTATATAAAACAGAAAAAGAGCAGGAAAGGGTAAATATAAAAACGCCAAAAATCTAACTAAAACAGAATTATAGACGCACTGTATATGGCAAAATTCGCAAATTATTTCAATCTATAATTGGACTAATCTTGCGAACGCCTAACATCAAACACGATAAGTAAAGAATAAGCAATGTCCGTCCATCTTCATCCATCTTCTTACTCTGTAAGAGAAGCAAACATAAGGTGATCGTGAACAGATTCTGAAAGAAGGAAGGCGGGCAGAGTGAGATGAGTGCCATATAGAGTTATCATACATAGTTCCATTATTGTTAGTGTTCCTAGATGTGCTTTTGCAGAGAACAGCACCAACGCCGTGAACATCCACTTAGAAACCAGAAAGCCAAATTTTGGAAACATAGGAGCAATAATATGGAGTTGATAGAATCTGGTAAGCAGTGCATTGCCAATTGGTCAAGTCGAGGAAAATGAAATGCATGAGCAGAAGTTCTGCTACATAAACCATTATCATTAGACATCTGAGCATAAACAGAATCTTAAAGAGACATCAAAGTAATACAAGGGTTCTCTAACTTTCACGGCTTTCATCACCAGCTGATACGATGGCAAATGTGAATCCCAAGTTAATTCTGGTATTGACAATGTTTGAGACCTCCACAAAGCATAAATAGCACGTGATCAGAATTACTGGGTTCCATTCTACATAATACCAAATGTTGCCAGAAGTTACAAGGATTATATATGCAATCGTAAGAAAACTGGAAAAAGGGACAAGAACATCGGTTAGCAAGTAGCATTCAGGTCTCATAAATAGCCTACGTTCACCTACTCACTATACTAATTGAACAAATTGCTAATTTAAATAAGTATACTAGTCGCAAGAATGAATGTCAGGCTGATTGGCATGCAGAAGTAACCATGTGGTTTAATCTTACTAACTGAAACCCATATTAAGTTGAACTACATAGATAAATAAATTCAAACTAAACAATCAACCAAAGTGTCACAAGCAATAGACAGTAAAAAACAGTCTACAAAATTCAGATCAAGCAATGCAGATGTTATAATGGACACGTGAGCATATATGAAAAGATGAACCAAAAATTATTATACATAAAAATGTATCAGGACAATTGACATTGGCTACTTCAGGCACTATGGCAATCTGTGCCACCTTGCATATACGCATCTAAGCTGCGTAAGAATCACAGGCATGCTGGAATGGATCCTGAAGGAAGTTTAAGGACAGATGACAGACTTTGATTAGTGATGCCAAACAGGCTCAAGCAGCAGACGGGAAGCCACATTAGCCTCACAGTAAAAGGTAGCACAAGAAGCAATAAGGATCTCAGTGGGTGAGGCGAATGTTAGCTTAGCATTACTAAGCTCGGATTCTAAGCATGTCTTGCACTCTATATGCCAGTTTGACATAGGCTATATGCATAACATGTGCCACGCAGAGACAGTTTGCAGGAAACTTAAAACTCCTGAATTCATCTTATTTGTTAATTGCACCACAATATGCAAGACCATAAATAGCTATGAACAAATATTAAATTGAAGATGAGCCCATTCTGATGCAAAATAAAAAATAACATAGTTATTTTCTTAATTACAAATTTTCCTTAATTTGAAAAAGGAATTTTAGTTTATTTAACTTTGTCCTTGTTGAATTAAAATTTAAGTCTACAAAGGAATAATAAGGATTTGAAATGCAAGATGCATACTTAGGAAAGAAATATACAAGATCACCTTGATTAGGAAGTAATTGCAGTGGTCATCTCGGCAGTGATCTTATTTAGGAAGTCTATTATTGTCGTAAGTCTATTTTTAATAGGAGAATAACTTAGCATATCCATATTCTATTTTATTTCCCGTCTATTTAAAAGGCATGACAATGAATAAGTGAGAAATTTTCTGTAAAAATAGTTGACATAAGTTTGTCAAGGACGAGTTTTCTAAACAGCAATCATAGGGCTTAGGAGAAAAACACTAGCAAGAGAAGAAAGGATTTCCCTGTGAGCCATCCTATGACAAGATCCTACACAAGCACATAATAATTTGGTATTAGAGCCTGTCATCGTGGTTGACTCTATAGACTTGTCAAGTTGAACGGATGTACTCATGAGAAACATCGATCAAAGGTTGTCTATGGGGAAGGACTACCAATGGTCCAACAAAAAGTTCTTGAACTCACAGCTGGAGGAGATTCTGCACAACCGGAAGGGCGAGGTAATAATAATGAGGTGGGGAACAATAGTTGTACCTGTAGAGACCAAAGGGAGGAAAGAAGCGTTGCAAGCCACAGGGTCTACTATTCCTAAGTATAATTTTGCTTCATATAATGGTACTAAAGATTCATTGATTTGCATCCATAAGTGTGAACAGAGACTATTTTGTAATTTTATGAAATTCATATATTATTTTATAATTTTATAAAATTATTTGAAACGGTAGACAGTATTGACCGATACCGTATCATATTAGAACTAAATTTGGGAAGAACTCTAACAAAAGAGGATTTTCCTATGAGTCATCTCGTGACTAGATCCTACACAAGAAAACATATAAGAATCCTAATTATAGTATGACTTAATTTTTATTTGTATAGGATTAGGATGATGAGTGCAAAATTGATATGTAAGATTATACGCTTCAATTACCAGAGAGCGAAGAGAACTTTCAAGTTAGGAATTTCAAACTAAAAAGTGTGATACTTTATCACCTAAAAGTGATTCTTAAATATTATAAGTGATTTCTAAGTACTAGGTGCGATGCATAATTCTTTGGAAACCCTATATGGGATTTCTAGAAGTTGCTACTTGCTAGTGTGAAGCTAAAATTTTTTAATGTAACTTAAATTTTAATCTTCTTGATTGATGTTAATGAAGATCTGAAGTAGAAGGACAGACAAAAGGAAAGAGAGAACGAATTTAAAAGGTAGTACATGCAAAGCCTACATCCACAAACACAAATCTATTAAGGCTACATCTTTATTTGGGTGCTGTGTAAGTTTCGTAGTGCAATTATTCCCTATTTATTAGGTCAAATATATTCTCATCATAAATATATTCTTAATTAAGAGAATACAAATAATACTCTTTAATTCCTAAGATATTCAAGATTCCTTCCTAAGCTGATAAATAGGTACCTTCTATTATCAGTTAGGGTATAAATTCTAACTGAAAGATGAAATACTAGAAAATATTTTGCAATTACCTGCAGTATTCATTTTTGTTTTCCTTGGTTTTTCTGTGTTTCCTTTCTCTCTCTATCTGTTTTTTTTTTTTGGTTAAACCCTAATTAAGAAAGGAATAAAAAGCTGCCACCTTTTATCCGTGAAGGTAGTGTAGCAGCCTTTGGGAGTTGAAGGGATATTATCGGCAAGAACCAGTGCAAGCAGAAAAAACAGCCAAGGATGGGACTTTGAAACAACAAGAAGTGCCCAAAAAACAGGAAAAGAAATAGGAAGAAGCGTCAAAACCACGGGTAAAGAACACTTCAACAGCATGATAACCAGGCCAGAGGTAGGAAACAACAGTAGTTAGACTACTGAGACAGGCAGTTGAGAGAGACCACGGTAGAACTTGCTGGAATACAGATGGTCTCACCAGAAATAAGAAGAAAAAGAGGGTGGCTGTGGAAGATGACATGCTGGCAAAGAAAAAAGCTGAAAAGATGTTTCTGAAAAAACTTGCCAAAGATAAGAAAAAGGTGACATGCCAGAAAAAAAATTAAACTAAGTGGGATCTAGTGGCGAGATTAATTATCATCTTGAAGAAAGAAAAATGAGAAGAATTGACATGAATAGCCTACATACACTGCCATTAAATCTACATGTTTATTAGGTACCTGATCACAATTATAATGCTGATTAAGATGATATATGTAATATTCTTATATTTAATACTAGGTTCCATTGATATTCAACAATATATATTATATTTTCCTTAGTTATTTGATTTTAGCATACAATTAGTCCTCTATACGTCATACATCAGATCCACTTTTCAAACTATTGACAAATGGCAGTGTGCTTGAAGTAGAAAACAGTACTTGACATTGCAAAGAGAAGCAAAATGAGTATCCATCAAAGTTGCCCTTAATCTACTTGTCTATAATTATAAATACCTTTGTCATTTGGATTAAATCTCAATGCTGCCCATGGCTTCTGGTCATAGAATGCCGTCGAATGAGTTTCTGTCCAGGAGTTTGATGATCATCCTGTGAAAATCCATGACAATATTGAACTCCAGGCAACATAGAGAAAATATAAGCTACAAAGACTTGTCAACAAAGTTTTAAAAAGGATCACAAAACACAGCCAAAAAACTATAACCAAGAAACTGTTAAAAAACAAAAATTCATGCAATTTAATTAGCAAATGCTTTTACTCCTTTTAAAGTCTAAACTTGAATGGGAAAGATATGAAGATAAATATACTGAGAAACCACCAAAGATAAGAGGCAGATCCTCCATTAATATTCTCTCTAGACCAAATGAGACAGATTGATAACTTGTCAACAATTTACAATGAGATTTGATAAAGAAACGTGCATACACGGTTACTACGTGGTAATTGGATAAGTTATTACTAAATTGACAGAATAAGTTCAAATTGCAGAGAAATCATGAAGAGTTTTCCTGTTATAGATTCTGCAAGAAAGATCCCTCCAACTGCTTGACAATCTGACAAATTTATCAATTCCAGGGGAAACAAATAACTGACCTTGTACAAAGAAGCTGCTGACTCGGACTGAACTGTCTGAACTGGAATTTGTCCCACAGTTCGTAATGTATCCAGTGCATCCAATGTTAGCTGCCACCCACATAATGCATCAGCATCAGCATTGCTGCCAGATCCGTGACTATTACAACCAGCAGCAGCTACATTTCCATTGACCCATGGGCAGAACTGGTTGTGATAAATAATTGGGTCAAACTCCATAGTTTCTTCATAATTGCTTTCGCCCTTTGGAGGCCCTGAACATCAAAGAGCATACATTAACAAAATAGCCAGAAGGAAAAAAAATAATATGGGGGGCATGCCTCCGAACTGAAACACTCAAGAAATTTGTCTACCAAACATTTCTCCAGTACCAGATATTGTCTTTAGTACATGTATAAAATTATATACAACAACAAAAAAAGTCCAAGAACAATTTAACTCACCTCCAATAGCAAACTGCACCCAGTATCTTGTCTCTTAACAACATTAAGGCTTGCCAAATATGGATTTTAGCAATTAAACAAGGACGACCGATCAAAAAAAATTATAAGCCTAATGTCTAGTTTTAGTCATACATTGCAAACTACATGTCAAAGAGTCTACTATATAAAAATGAACATTAAGAAAGCTGTACCAAAGAAGATTTCCAAAAAGAAGAAGGAAGCAAGAAGATATGTGTATGAATTCAGCACCGTATTTACAATGCTTAACATGTATCCATGTGTGAGTGCAATCCAGGCAGAAATGGGATAATGAAAATAGAAGGCGTACCTATACCATTAGCAAAATTTGATTCTATATGCAGACAATTGTTTGTAAATGATGATTTTCCAGCCTTAGTGACTTCTTTATCAGTTGCTTCGTAGCCTGAACAAATGTTTACATTACAAGAATGAGATGGATGGGCATTTGTATCTAGGGCTATCTTGCAGCTCTGGCTAGCCTTTTCACCACTTTCAACCGACTCAGCCTTTGTCAGGCCATCTATCTTTGAGCCACTATCAGCCCTTTCCAACGATTGAGACAGCATCTCATGGCTATCACCATGAGGATCTTCCCTATTTAGTTCATCGGGGACAATCTCGTCCATTAAATCAGGATCAGGAGCAGACTCACCAGTCTGACCTTGATTTTCAGCATAATCTACTCTAGGTTCTACATCACCAACTACACTGTCTGTTCTATGAACAGAAACATCAGCACCATGGATTTCAGCTTCATGACTAGCACACATACCAACACTTCCGCCACTAATACCAAAACTAAAACCATCCCTAGCATGAGCCACCACTGTTTCTGCATTAAAAATTTCTTCACCATCATTTGTACTGCTGACACCCATTTCTCCAGCAGTTACTTCTGTAGCAGGTCGGAAACAGATGCTTTGCTGTCCCTGATTGCTATAATTAAGTTCTGATGTCTCATGCACGTCCAGATTGCCATATGTACTAGAAGACGGGAAATGAGCATCATCAACATCTGCTGGGTAGTTTTCAACACTTTCCATAGAGTCATCATCAGCATCATGATAAACAGTATCCATTGCAATAACAGACGATGCACGTGTTGAACCTATAGCTGATGGGATTCCTACAACTTGATCACTTCCTTGAAGATACGAAGAAATTCTGTTTCCATCAGCACAAGTCTCAAGACCCACTGAATGACTGGGCCCCGCACCAGATGAGTCTCTTTGATATGGAGAACAGTATGTGTCAAGAAAATCTGTTTCTCGTGCACGTTTTGAGGGCCCAGCAGAAAATTGTCTTCCATCTGTGACTTCATCACCATCACGATCAATTACAGTTCCTTCAACACTATCAGCTGGCTGCATCATCAAGTGTGCTCTATCATCTGAACTTCCACCTATTTCCAAGCTCCGTTTACGAGAACTAGGTCCTCTTGATTCATATGACGCTGCTCGATCACCAACTTCACTGTCAGAAGGTTGACCAATCATCAAATCCCTTCCCATGTCTGCATTATGACTGTTTTCAGGTATTGTTGTCCTGTCTGCCTGAGTAAAAGACAAACCCCCCGCCATTGTAAGATTCAGATCAACTTCTGAATGTTGCAGCAGTTTCCCCTCATCTGTTGTTGCCACTTCATCCCGGTCTTCAATCAGTTCTTTCTCTGCATCATCAGTAGCAACCCAACCACTGATACCACTGGCTGCACTTACTCCGCGTGTCAATGCCAACTTTTTGCTCACATCAGGAATATCAATGTTGTTGGGAGTAAAACGAGCAGGCCTTGGTACAGTTGAGAAATCCAATACTCTGACGGTAGCACCACACAAGCTACAATCCAGTAAAGGTGATCTGAAGTCACTTCTAGAATCTACAGCTAGCATCTTAGACTTCCCAGTCTCTCTTTTGCCAGAAGAAGAGTGAGCTTTCATGCTTGGTACAGGTTCATGTGAAATACGAACCTGGGCATGAGCAGGGCCAAAGGAACACCCATTTCTTGCTGAGTGAGCAGAATGCTCTTCACAGTCTTGAACATTTGAAAGCCACCTTGGCTCCCATCCACAAAGGCTTATAAGCCTTTGGGCCTGTCAGATGAAATAGACAAATCAAACAGAAACAACTAAAGCCAGACAAATTCACATAATGTAAATGAATAATCAGCAGATTCCCGCAGGAAAGGGGCATAAATAAATCTTACACGAGAATATAAACAGAGTGCCCAATCTCGAGAAGCTTCATATTCTGGTATACTGTCTGACTTACAATTTCCTTCTCCAGCAGCAAAGTTCTGCAACTGGGAGAGAAAGCGATCAATCTGCTGCCCTCGAGAAACCCTCATTTGTTCAATTGCTGATACAGAAATAACAGGAAGAAATTGAAATTGCAGAAGTCCATCACATCTATCTTTATATCCTGCAATTAAGGCAGACTGAGGGGTTGGAGGGAACTGCACCAAGCTTTCAGGGCAGCTATTTCCCTTCCAAGGACAGCTAGCTTGGTGGCCAACAACTAGTTGCTTGGAAAAGGCTTCACCAGCATTTTCAACTAAATACAAGAAATGCAAAAGAGAAGTGAGATGAATAGTGAACACTAAAAACGGCTAAGATAATTAAAAATGACAGGCATAATCAGTTTTGGACAATCAAACAAAAATCACCTGCAAGAGAAAAAAGCAGCACAAGCATACATCAAGCCATAATGCAATTAAGAAATCGACAATGTATTTAGAAAAGTAGGCAAAACAAATTCATGGTCTGGGATGGTAGGAAAGGGAAAGATATAAAGAATGGCCACAAATCAATTTCACTACATAAATCCGGGAAAACAATTCACAAATGTAGTAAAATCAGAGTGACAATTAAAAAGAAAAAGGATCTTATTCAATTATTTGTCAACCTTAATGATGTTGATCAGAGGCCTAAAGAGTAGGCCAACTTATTAGGTACTATTATATGGAAACAAATTCAGTATGATGATATTAACATAAATGTGAAAATCGCATGCTTTCTCACAATAGAATTTTCTTGACTTCAAAGACCATTTCTAGTCGGCAATTATCTACCTGCACTTTATCCTCATATCAGAAGATCATATCATCTAAGTATATCCTCTGTTTAAGAAGGGAAAAAAAAAAACAGAGAGCAAGAAATAGGGTAATCGTCGTGATTAGTTGAGCATCTCTTCAAGTCACAAAGCCAACCCACTTACCACTCCAAAATACACTTCAAAGATAAGACAACTTTTATGAAGGGTGAGAGTCAAATGTCTCAAAATGAACAATAATAATGCAATAAAAAGGACTCTAAGCAACACGGTTTTGATAGCAAACCTTCCGCAGGGCTCCATGAAGGTGACAAAGCAAAATTCAGGCATGCATCACATGATTCACACACAATTTTATCAACATCACTACTCATCCAACCTCTTTGAGCACAAGCCAATGAACTGGCTGCCTGCAATAACATATAGACAAATATTCTTAGCATGTCCCAACTCTATACCTAAATGTAAGAAACACAAGCAAGCACCTAATAAAAAATTAAGCTTGGCATGAACTTCAGTTCTTCATTTTTCTTTTTAAAACCAAACATCATTAACTGTTTTGAATAGTCTTCATGATAGGTAATATTATAGAGATTGTATTATTTACGTATGTAAGAGTGAGAATTGGAGCAAGCTCCCTTCCTAGAAAAATATCCAGGCCTAGACAATCCTTCACAATTCAAAAAAACATACCCCCTGCTTTTCTAGTACAGATATATTCCTCTTACATATTCTCTCTCCTTAACTAACTATAACAAACTCATAACAACTTGCCTATATGGCAGTTTCCCCCTTCCCCATCTTGCTCCTACGAATATAAGTTTTAATGGGGCTTAGGTAATATGGGTTGATCATTAGGAGAAGTGCTAACATTGCCAACAATTACCTCCTCCTCAATAGGCACCCTGTCCTCAAGGTGGGTAGAAGGAAATTGCCCTTTAATAAATTCTACATCCTCCTAAGTTGCTTCTTTTGCTAGTTTAGCTTTCCAAAGGATGAGCCAATGTTGAATATTTCTGGCCTTGGACTTAGTGATACGTGAGGCTAGGATTGCTTCCAGTTCAACCAATTCCGAGGTATCCATCTCTAAACCTTGAGGAAGACTATGCTCAACAGGATGATCGCCCACTGCCCTCTTTAGTTCGAAGACGTGAAAAACCGGATGTACTTTGGATGCAGGTGGGTGCTGTAGTTTATAAGCAACTTGTCCCACCTTTCCAATGAACTTAAAAGGACCTTAATAACGTGCAGAAAGCTTGGGACAAATTCGCCTTGCAAGAGTAAGCTGTCTATGTGGTCTTAGCTTAGCAAAGACCAAGTCTCCCTCCTGAAACTTCACCTCCCTCCTGTGAACATCTGCGAATTTCTTCATCATAGATTGTGCACGCAAAAGGTTGTGTTTGAGTTGGCGTAAAGCTTCATCTCTATCGACCAAAGCTAGCGCCACTGATTCCACTTTAGTTTCTCCTTGGGAAAAATGCAAAAAGGTTGGTGGAAGGCGACCATAGACGACTTCGAAAGGAGTCCTCCCCATTGAGACATGATAGTTAGTATTATAGCAATATTCAACCCAAGACAACCAATAAGACCAATTTTCAGGTTGTTTGGTAGTGAAGCAACGAAGGTTGGTTTCTAGACACCTATAGCCACCTCCGTTTGTCCGTCCGTTTGGAGATGGTAGGAAGAACTCATCTTTAATACTGTCACTTGTAGCTTGAATAACTCTCCAAAAATTACTAGTGAAGAGTGGGTCTCTATCGCTCAATATGGAGCTACAAACACCATGCAATTTCACCACATCTCGGATAAATACTTCAGCCACTGTTTTAGTTGTAAAAGGGTCTTTGAGAAGTAAGAAATGAGCATACTTTGATAGTCGATCTACTACCACCATTATGACTTCATAACCATTGGACTTTGGGAGTTCTGTGATAAATTCCATTGAGACTTCATCCCAAATCAGCTTAGGAATAGGTAGGGGTTGCAAAAGACCCGCCGGAGACATAGCCATCCGTTTATTATTTTGGCATATGGCACATTTACGAACAAACTTCTGTATTGACAACTTCATTCCTAGCCAAAACAATCCGTTAGCAAACCTCTTGTAGGTCTTTAGGAAACCAGAATGTCCCCCTAAAGGTGAGGAATGATATTCTTGCAGTAATTGGGGAATTAAAGTTAAAGTGGATGAAAGAACTAACCTGTTCTTATAGAACAACAAATCGTCCCTTGGATGATAATCAGGTTTAGAGTTGGGGTTTTGTAGGAGAGCTATAATGAGTAAGTTCAGTTTGGTATCCCCCTTGACCTCCTGTCGGACCACATCCATATCAAGCCAAAATGGGGCTGAAATTGTCGTGAACAATATCTTATCGTCTCCCACTCTAGAGAGGACATCTGTAGCTCCATTTTGCTTTCTAGGTTTATAGATAACTTCAAAGCCTAATCCCAACAACTTAGCTTGCCAACATTGTTGATCTACTGATGGAATCCACTGGTCTAATAAATGCTTCAAACTCTTATGGTCGGTATAAACCTTGAAATGTCTCCCAGTTGAAAAATGCTACCAATGCTGAATTGCCATCACTTCTTTCTCACAAACAGATTTGGAATAAGTTGATTAAGCTAGTGTCTTGCTGAAATAAGTCAATGGGTGACCCTCTTGTATTAGGACAACACCCAAACCCCTTCTTGAAGCATCGCACTCGATGGAAAATTCCTTGGAGAAATTTGGTAAGGCTAGAACTGGTGATGTAGTCATTCTCCTCTTTAACTCCTCAAAAGCTTCTTGGGACTCCTCCCTCCAAGTAAACCTGTCTTTCTTGGTAAGTTCAGTAAGTGGTTTTGCAATTTTACCATAATCCTAGACAAATTTTCTGTAGTACCCAATTAGACCAAGGAACCCTTTTACTCCCTTCACATTCTTGGGAATAGTCCACTCCAAAATGCTTTTGATCTTCGATCGATCGATAGCTACCCCTTCACATGAGATAACATGGCCTAGATACTCCACAAATTGCTATCCGAAAATACATTTCCTCCTATTAGCATACAATTTATTGTCCAGTAGGAGTTGTAACAACCAAGTCAAATGCTACATATGTTCGTTCCAATCTAAACTGTAAACCAAAATGTCATCAAAGAAAACCAGAACAAACTTATGCAACAAAGGTTTGAAAATAGAATTCATAGTGGAATGAAACGTTGCGGGTGCGTTCATGAGTCCGAAGGGCATCCCTAGGTATTCGTAATGTCCTTCATAAGTCTAAAACCCTGTTTTATAGATATCCTCTTCTCTAACCCTGATCTAGTGAAAACTTGACTTCAAATCTATCTTGGAAAAATACTTGGCCCCATATAACTCCTCCATCAGCTCATCTACCACTGGAATTGGAAACTTGTCTGGCACCGTGAGCTTATTCAAAGCTCTATAATCAACAAACATCCGCCATGATCCATCCTAAGAATCACAGGACTTGAGAAGGGACTAATACTGGGCCTGATAACCCCGATTTCCAGCAACTCTCGAATCTGTCTCTCAATCTCATCCTTGTGATGATGTGCACGCCTATAGGGACAAATGTTCACAGGTTCTATCCCTTCCTTCAGGTAGATTGCATGGTCGTTAACCCTCTTAGGTGGCAGCTCTTTTGTCTTTTGAAAAAATGACTCAAATCTGAACAAAACAGCCCACAATTTCTTTTGTTGCACTGCATTCAGGGTTCCCATTTCATCATATACAGATCCAAGATTCCTATGGACCACAACAGCCCTTCTACTTCCACTTCCTGGTGCTTGAGTATATGTTATAGAGCATGAGGAGAAGAACCTTGCATATTAATTCCTTGCAAAGTGACTTCTACTCCCATTTGGTCGAAGGACAACACATCTTCTTCCAATCAACCTTCACCACTCCTAATGTCTCCAATCATGCAACGCCTAGTATTAAGTCAGGTCCCCCAATATCGAAAACATATACATCTACACTAAACTCAACTCCATTCATTTCCAGTTTCACCTCCTTACAAACTCCTTGTGAGAAAGACCGATGCCCATCTCCCAATCTTTCTCCGAAGGTTCTAGTAGGAGTAATAGAGATTCCCATGGCTTGCACAAACCTACTAGACACGAAATTATCACTAGCTCCATTATCTACCAAAATTAAGACAGGCATTTCATAAAGTTTACCCATCAAAACCAAGGATTTCGAAGGTGAGGTCTGACCTTTTCCCATTTCTCTAAACTCAACCAAGTTGCATACCATCTCCCAATCCTCTTGTTGCTCCTCTACCTCTGTTGTTTCCTGACTTTTTACCATATTATCGTCTGCGTCTCCTTCCCAAACAATCAACATGTACTTGTCTGGACATTGGTGTAGTGGATTGAAGGTTTGGCCACACTTAAAACACAACCCCTTGGCCCTTCTCTCCATAAGTTGTTCGTACGATAAATTCTTTGTTCCCCTCCACATGGTTCCACTATTTCTATTACAGTCTACCATGGCACCTCAGAATTTACAGGGTGATTCCCTTCCTTCACTCCTTGCATTAACAAATCCTTTGTTCGAAAGACCCAAATGAGGGATAACTGACGTTCCCATTTGCAAGCCATGTTCAGAAGGTTGGGTTCCCGACCTTTGTCTTGGTTCGCTAGCATGGATTACCCCTTCACTGATCAACTCCGTTTCTACCCTTCGCGCCACAGTCAACAACCAATTCCTAGTCGGTAGGTCATGAATCCTAACCCGATTCTTAACTTCTTCCTGTTGACCACCTAGAAACAACTCATAAATCATTCTTCTAAGAAGTGGGTGATTTGTGAGGACAACCGTCCAAACTCATCAATATATTCATCCACCAAACCACGTTGGACAACCGATTTGAGCTACTTGATCGGGTTTCCTTCTTCCTTCCCACCGTACCAATCGAACAGGGAATGCTTGAAGCATTCCCACGTCATGCATGGATCAAGCTCGCATATGGACATGAACCAGTATAGCATAGTATCCTCCATGCAGATTTGAACCATCTATTAACGAAGCTCAGAAGGGATCCCATGGATCAAAAAATAAGACTCTACACGTTTAACTCATGTGAAAGGATCCTCCCCGTGGAGCGAAGGGAGATCTACACGTCGTGCTGCGTTCCTATACTCTTCCCAAGCACACTCTATTGTCACAGACATCGTGCGATTCTCCTGTT
>JANIJH010000003.1:53749374-53763568 GCA_024520975.1 Erythroxylum areolatum
GTCCCGGTTAGGTTTTCCGACCTCTGCGTGGATACCGTTAGAGACGGTCTCCTTTGGTCGTTATGGTTTGATTGTTTATACATACACTTGGATCCTGGCTTTTGGGAATGTCCCGGGACTCAAAATTTTAATTCCGCACCGTGGGCATGTGATGCCCACACCGGGATTTTCCTACAGATACAACGTGTGAACTACTCTGGCTCCATAGCTTGTTGCGTACACTTGGCATATCTCACCCTTCACCAATGTTGCTCCATTGTGACAACCAGCCTGCTCTTCATATCTCTCATAACCCCGTTTTTCATAGCCACACTAATCATATTCAAGTGGATTGTCATTTCCTTCGGGATGAAATTCGGCGTAACACTATTCGTCCGGTATATGTTTCTACTCATGGTCAACTTGCGGATATTTTCACCAAGGTGTTGTCGAAGGGATCGTTCGACGCTTTTGTTCACAAGCTGTGCATTCGAGACCTGACTCCGCCAGCTTAAGGGGGGTGATAGTTGGATAAGATTACAGCCCTTAATATCTCTCCACATATCTTCTAAATATATCATGTTGCCTTGTATTCTTGATTCTCTTCCTTCTTTAGGGGAAATAATCTTGGATAGTATTTTCTAGTTGCTAGTTTATAGGAGAAATTCTTGGTAGCATATCTTAGCAAGCGTTGTATATAAACTAACGTAAGAAATGAAGATAGATAGAAGAAGTCATTATCAGTTGAATCCATTCATAAATTTTCTCACCGACAATTCACCATCAAAGATCTTGGTTATGTCCATTACTTCATTGGTGTGGAAATAGCTCGTTCCCCATCCGGTATGCTCCTCTCACAACAGAAATACATCCAGGATATTATTCATGAAGCTAACTTACCACAGCTTCATCCCGCCACGGTGCCCATTCCTCCAGGCACTAAATTGTCCTCAGATTCGAGTGCCCTCTTCAACAATCCCGCCAAATATCATTGCTTGGTCAGCCAACTCCTCTACCTCTCTTTTACCCGACCTGATGTTGCTTTTGCGGTACAACAACTCACTCAATTCACCATCGCACCTAGCACACAACATTGGAATGCGTTAACTAATGTCTTACGATATTTACATTCCACTGCTGATCTGAAATTATTTTACCCTGCACAACCTTCCCCGACTTTGAATGCATATTCGGACTCTGATTGGGCCGGGTGTGTCTCATCACGCAAATCCATTACGGGTTATTGTATTACTTTAGGCTCTGCCTTAGTGTCATGGAAAACAAAAAAGCAAAAGACAGTTAGTCGCTCTTCCACAGAGGCAGAATATCGAAGCATGGCATCTACACTTTGTGAATTACGGTGGTTATCTTATCTTCTTGCTGATCTTCAGATTCCTCTGCATCTGCCTATCCCTTTACACTGTGACAATTTGGCAACCATTCACATTTTAGTAAATCCCGTATTCCACGAACGGACAAAGCATCTTGAGATTGACTGTCACCTGGTTCGTAATGCTGTTTCTGAAGTTTCATATCTACGCCACACGTCCCTTCTGCACTCCAATTGGCTGATTGCTTCACCAAGGCCTTGTCTACCCCAAAATTTCGACATGCTATGTCCAAGTTGGGTCTCATTCTTCCAACTCCAACTTGAGGAGGGGCTGCTGGTATAGACTCAGGCCCATGATCACACTAGGGAGCAACTGTAGGATATCATCACACAACCTCCATTCATTCTTCTCTCACGCAACCTTCCTACAGAAATAGTACATATCTTTCCATCATTAGTTTGTTACAAGTTTGTTACAAGTTTGTTATATGTAAAGTTAGTATTAGTTTGTTACGGGTTTGTTATATGCATATGTACAGTCAACACCTCGTGTGTATATATCTCACAGACAATCAAAAGAAACGCAAGAAATTCAGTATTTCTTCATCATCTGTCTCATTACTGCAGATGCTACATCATTGCCATCGCACCACGCTCCATTGCCCAAACCCAACGCCGCATGCTGCAAGCCTTCACCTACGGTTGGACCGCCTACCTAAGTATGCTCTCTCCACCCGTCCACCGTCGCAGTTTTCTCCACTCGCCTGGACAGATTGCAGAAATCCAGGAATTTCGTATCTAGATTCAGATTAACCCGACCTGACCCTAACTTAATTGCAATTTCTAATTTTAACTTAGTTGCAATTTTTGACTTTTTTATGTTTTAAATTGCTCGTTTTTGTTCTAAATTGCAATTATGTTGTATTTTGATTATGTCGTGGTTTGTTTTACGAAGGATTTATAAAATATGAATCGGATAAATTGGGTTTGAAAATTGACATTGTTTTTGTGAATTAGTTTAATTTCAATAACATTTAGGCAATGTAAATTTATAAAGAAATGAGATCAAAATAATGTTATGTATAAACTATGAAAAAATATTTAAGTATTATGATTTTTTAATATATCATACTATTTGTTATTTTAACAATTATAAAAATGAGATCAAATTTAATTCATTAAATTAGTAATTTATTAATTAATTTATATAAAAACACACAATTTACTAATTATTACTTGTACATAAAAAGTATTTAACATATGGTTAGTCATTTAAATGTAATATTTAATGTATAATAACGTCATTTAATATATGTAATTAAGTTAGAAATTAAATGTTTACATTTTATATTGTTTATTATTATCATTAGGAAATAAAATTACAAATATTAATTTTATCTTACAAGAAGTAAGTACATATTCATCATCTTATCTTATGGGTAATTAAATACATAGTAGAAAATAGTATGTGAATTTATTAATTTAATTTTAGCATATGTTTTTATTTATTCTTACAAATAAATGGAAAGAATTTCAAGTACTCCTGATATTTCAATCACTTAAAATTCAATGATCTAGCTTGGGCTCATTTTAGATTGGTTCATGGGTAGTTATATCATTTGTTTATTTTGTAATAACCATTCGAAAGGCGGAGGAATCACTATATTAAAAAAATATTTAATTGGAGTCAAAGGTGATGTGAAGACTTGTAAAAAAGTAAGTTACGATGAAAATGACAACCGAAGACTTTGCTTGAAGAATACTAGCATGAAAAAAATAAAAAGCAAAGATTGAATCACAAAAGTGATGGTGGAAGTTTTTTTGTTGGTGTTCAGGTGATAGTGAAAAATATTGAAGGTGTTAGTGTTCCTACCCAACGAGAAGGGAATGTTGTACTTGAAGTTATGAAAAGAATAAGGTATGTGTTTAATTCTTTTGCACCACGAACAACTCTTGAAGCTCAACCTCCAATTTGTATTACCTTACAATTTAGAAAAGTAGTTCATAATGTAAATATGATAATAATTAGATGGTATATGATTCAGATATAAAATTTAATGCTTCTCATTTTTATTACTATCAGTGTATAGTAGATGTTATTAGCTCTTACTTTAATTGATTACTACAGAGGTGAACTTCTGAATAGCTTTATTTATGAATAAAAAAGCTATTTGGATGAAAGAAAAATGACTTGGGCTACTTTTAGATGTTCAATCATGTGTGATGGTTGGACAAAAAGAAGACATGAGTCTATTCTTATTTTTTGGTTTATTATGCAAAGAGAATAATGTTTTTGAAGTCTATTAATGCATCCAACTTTGATAGGAATGTTGATAATCTATTTGAAATATTTGATAAAGTTGTGAATGAAATTGAGCTAAAAAATATTGTTCAGTTTATTACTGACAATGAATTCATTTATAAAGCAGTTGGGAAAAGATTGCAAAGTAGGAATGATTCTTTTTATTAAAAGTTTTGTTTTACACATTGCATTAACTTAATGTTGGAAAATATAAGAGATGCTAGGTATTTTTCTATTATTAGTGAGACTATGTAGAAAACAAAAAAGGTGACTAAGTTTATCTACAGCCATGCTATGCTAATAGCAAAAAAAATGACTAAGTTCATCTACAATCATGCACGAGTCTTGAATTTAATAAGAAAGGAATTCACTAATGGTAGGAATTTGTATCGTCCCGTTATTACAAGATTTGCAACTAATTTCTTATCACTTCGGTGTTTTATTATGACGAAAAAAGAATTGAGACAAATGTTTATAAGGAATAAGTGAGTTGCATCTTAACATGCTAAGTATAATATTGGATTAGAAATGGCTCAATTCTCAGCTATTTTCTGCTGCTTCTCTTCCCCTAAAGTCTCGGAAGAGAAGTTAGCCCCAACAAACTCCAAAACCAAAACCTCGTCAAAGTCATCATCATCAGGAGCTCCAATCGTTGTATCCTACTTTCCTGTCAATACTTATAACTCTCGCTTGTAGTTGTTTGTATGTATGGGATTGCAACAAACCACGGCTTCGTTTCGTCGACTGGTCTCCCAGCAAATTTGTTGAATCGTGTGTTGTATGTATGTGCTGCTTTTGGGTGTGACGATCTGTCTTTGGGTGTGACGATCGCTGGCGAGGAGGCCTACCTGGTGAAGGGTGGTCGTTGGTATAATTAAATGGCGGAAATGCCCTTAGAAAATTAGAGTAACGATTTTTCATCACCAAAGGACAGGGATCCTCTTTTCCCTTCTCCACTCGCTCACCCACTCCGATCCAGTCTCGGCCTTGTCGTGGACGGAGTGTTTGCGAGGCTCACGAAATCGTCGTTGAAGGTTTGAACTTCTCTTTCCTTTTTTGTATTTTTCCTTTCCCACTTCTATTATTGTACATTTACTTGCAAGAGCGATATCTCTAATAAAGTTTGGGAGATTGATTTTGCTTTGCTTAGTGATTTTCAGTGATGTTTTGTATGGAAATCTTTTTTATCCGCCATCCTCTCCAAAGCGACCTTCACAGTCGCTAGCATCGTCGGCAAACCAGAAGCCGTAAGATTCCTCATCTTCTTCGATTTTATTGTGCATGTGGGTATTAGTATTCTCAGGTGCAAAGGAGTCATTTTGAAGCGTAACAAGTTCCTTGTGCCTCTTGTATTGATGGTCAATCTCGCTGTTGGAGATTGAAACGACTCCTCCTTACTGCCTGAATTGGAGTTGAAGCACTTGCAGGCTAGGCTCTGGTATTTTTCTGTTCACGTTTTCTTGTTCATGTCGTTTCTGTGCTACGTATTTGTCAGTCGGCATTGTCGGTGTTTCTGGTCCCGTGTTTTTTTTTTCTTTCTTTTCTCCCATATTGTCTGGTTTACTCTCGCGGTGTGTTCAGCTGTTTACATTTTCTAGTTTCCTTGGATTAATCTTTGGGTATAAAAGAGCTTGGCTTTTGTGTTATATGGTACACTCTTGAATGAATCATATAGGACACTCTCTGCTCATCGGAGATGTCATGTCTCTTGCTACTCTTCTTCTTCCGTTGGACGGCTGCTTGTCCAGGTTTCAGTATGGTACCATGGTTTGCTAATGGCTTCACGTTGCTTAAGGAGAAGTGCATTTGGTGTGAACTTCTCGAGATGCCACCTTGGGAGTTGTTAGTATCGTCTGACAGAGATGCGACATAACCGAGTGGAGGATCCTTTTTCCAATCTTTGACAGGCTTTCTTTCTCTTTCATTGATAACAGATCACTTTACACTAACTCTATTGCTATATCAAATCTGCAGCTATCACATCACAGGATTGTTTTCGCTAGGTTTCAGTCTTCATTCATGTAAGTATATAAGATTACAAACGCCAAAGCCTTAAATCACAGGTATGGATTATTATTATTTATTTTATTATTACAATAGTCCAATCCTTAAAACAATATGGTTTGTCATTATTTATTTATTTTTATTTTTATTTTATTAAGTATTGTACTTTTATTATCATTTTTTTAGAAGTTCTATTATTATTATTACAATTATTTTTATCATTATTATTACTTATTTATTTTTTTTCATCACTATTATCTTGTCACATTTGCATGTGGGTCTACTGGAAACAGCCTCTCTACGATGTAGGGGTAAGGCTGTGTACTATCAGACCCCCCCAAACTCTGCTTCATTGCGGGACTTCGGGGTATGATGATGATGATGATGATGATGACTTGAAGATAATGAATTTTAATTTCAATTTCAAATTGTCATTTGAGTTTGTGAGTCTTTGGTAAGTGTACTTCGTCTGAATAGTAGTGATAAAAAGGCAACAATGAGTTAATTTTATGATGCTATAGAAAGTAGGGATGACAATAAGTCAGGCCCACCGGCCTAACCTACTTTTTAGGCCCGACTAGGTCCAAGGCAACCCCAACCAAATTATTTTTTTTAAAGGACAAAATAATTTCATTTTGTCGTTATCCATTGAGTTGGTCGAGAAAACTAGACCAAAGGTCAGGTCAACCTATCAGGCCCAGGTCCTTTTTCCATTCTTAGGAAAGGTAAAATGAAGCAATCAAGGCTAGTATGAAAAATATGCCTTCTTTCTCTACACCTTATCTTGCAGTTATCAATGAGAGATGAGATAGGCAAATTTAATCTCTGTTTTTCACAGTTTGGACATTTTTTAATCATAATGTTTATTTTAGATCAAGTTTTTATAGAAAAATTGAAGTTAATAGGGGAATACAATTAACTATTACATTATTATGAAATGAAGTGAGATCTCTCAAGTTTACAAATAGAGATTTATAAAGATGTTTTTGGTGATTTTGAGATGGTAGTTACTATCCGTCAAAGAGATGAGCTTAATCCAAATATTTTTTCATTCTTGTTACTTATTGAAAATTAATCATCACTTTATTTTATTTATAATGTTACTTTTATTGTCTTACAACTTATAGTTGCTCGGTGAGCCCAATTCAGAAGTAGCGTTCCATATTTGCAAAGGTTTGCAATTTGAATTATAAGTCAATGTGTGAGTGCAATATGATGTAAAAAGAATTAGAGCATATTTAAATTCATCATTTCAAAGAAAATGAATATAATGAAACACAAAAGATCGAACCACTTGTTCTTTTATTGATACAATTTAAAAGTTCAAAAAATGTATGTTATTTTAATTACTAAGTTGGATATAATTTCTTGTACTTTCTTAATAATTTAATTTCATTGATTACTATGACTCTTAATGGAACAAGCAATTATGTATATTCAATTTGCCTTGATTATATTAATCTTTTGGCGGATTGAGTTTATGAGAAACCGATTTGATAGATGAGAATAACTTGGAAGATAATCTTGAAATAAAAAGTATTGATATGTCATTTGGAGCAATGAATTTGAACAATGAGAATCACAAGACTCCTCTCAATGATAAGAATTTTATACCAAACAAAAATTGAGGTCAATGTGATTTAAGTAAATATTCGATTGAATGACATTCCATATTTTTATTTCTCCTATTCTTTTAATTTCATTTATATTTGATGTATATGTTAAAATTTATATATACAACGTAACTGGAGATATTTTTATTTAAGGTTTTACTTTTAGTTAGTTATTTGACACGAACTATTGTTATAAATTGTAATAGTTAGAGAGTTATGAATATTTATTATTCATTTTATTTGAAGTAATTGTTATCTATTATACAATAAAATCGTAACATTTTAAGTATTTTGTATTGTTGTTAATTTTATATTTGTACGACAATTAAATAACATTTTTCATATTAACTATGGTTATTATATATATGTGAAATATGCAAAAAGTAATATTAATAAAAATAAATAGATTGTTATTACTTTAAATTTTTATTATTATGATTTTTAGAAACGTAAAAAAAAAAAAATATAATATATTAAGGGACTATTTTGCAATTTTTTAAAAATAAGGAATTACTTTATAAATTTTACAAATTACCCAAAACTATATCTGATATTGATTAGTATTGGTACAATATTGTATCAAAATCAAATTCGGTACCAGTATTAGTAAGGTATTCATAATATTGTTCTTTAAAGTTATATATAAAGAACAAAATACATATTTTACATTTAGAGAGAGAGAGAGATTGGTGTGGCTTGACCAAAGTTACGAGTTTTGTACCATACTAGAACATATCGATTGAAAAATGATACTAAATAGAATGGTACCATGTCAGAGATTCTTGCCAGCTAATACTACACTTTTCATTTGGTATTGATCGGTACCGATCAATAAATCAAGTATTGGTAGAATATAGGACAAATTCAGAAGCTTAAAAAAATTGGACGAAGATAGCCCTAGGTTGTAACTGACGCATGCGCTCTCGGATTCTTCTCCTCTCCCCCAGCATTTTTCGTTGTTGCCTGCCTCTGCTTTTGCGACGCTGTATTTGTGCATCACTCTCTATCTTTCGTCGTCTGTTCGCAGGTCTTGGTAGTTGGTTCCCAGACGAACTCCAATTTTAACCTCATTTGGATGTCCAACTTTTTCTAGGAAATAGTTAATAAAGATAATATTTAAATATAAGATACTAATTTTAAATTTTAATTATTAAATCAAAATTTTAAAAAATTATTCAATAAATGTATTTTTAAAAATAAATATTTTTTAAATTTCATCTCTTTTTTTATTACTAAAATAATATTTAGATTTATAATTCATTAGCTTAATAAAAATAATTAATAGAGGCAATATTTAAATATCAATTATTAATATTAAAATTTTAAAAAATTATTCAATAAATGGATTTTTAAGCATAAATATTTGTTAATTTATCATCTCTTTTTATTATTAATAAAATAATATTTAGATTCATATCGTGAATAATAGTTAATTTTTAACAAACTACTTAAAAAACGTTAAAATGAAAATTAAGAGGCCTTGAATTTTTATATTTCTTTTTAAATTGTTCATATAAATATAACTATATTTTATTATTGATAATAATTACATATTAAAATAAAATATACTTTATTATTGAAAAATAAATATTAAAATAGAGACTGTATTTTTATGATTAATTATCTTTTTTATTTGACATTTTGATGTAATTATTATTTATTATATTATAATTTTATAATTTTTAAAATAATTTCTATATCCTTAATTTTATAATTATATAATAATTAAATGATATTTTTCATATTAATTATAGTTATTATTTATATGTGAAATATGTAAAAAGCAATATTAATATAAATAAATAGATTGTTATTATTTTAATTGTCTAATGTAATAATTTTTAAAATAAATTAATATAAAATTACATATTATATTAGAATATACTGATAAACTATTTTCTAAATAAAAATTTAAAAATATTTTATAATTTTTGAAAATTACCTAAACTAGTATGAACAATATCAATATAGTAGTATATTAAAACAAAATTATGTGCGGACTCGCCGGTGGTGCATAAGCTCCTCTCTTCCTTGGACTCCCGCTCTAAGATGCTCAACTCAATAGTCATGGGTATCTTTGAACTTTTCAATCGAAACTGGTCTGTTGTTCATCGATACGTATATCGAAAGAGCAACAAATGTGTGGATTGACTCGTCATCCAGACAGGTCAATTCGACATTGGTATCACTTATTTTGATTTTACACCTATCGGATGTCATAGTATCCTTTTAGATGATATATCGGGATCTATTTCTCCAAACTTATTTTGTAACTGATGTACTCCTTTTTTTTATTTAAAAGAAAACAAAATTCTGTACCAGTACTGTTAAGAAATTCATAACATTGGGCCGATCGACTGCTGATTGGGAAAGAGGATGGATAATAAACTCAAATGCCGTAAGTGTCTGATTTTTATTAGTACAAGAGACAAGGTATTCCTGTATTATTTCATTTTTTGTTGTATTCTCAATGTCAAGCTTAAGAAAAACATGGTATAGCCATTTTCTAAAATATCACTTAATCATATATACCAGTACATATAAATCATTGTTTATATTCTAAAAAATATCAATATAATAAATTTAAAAATTAAACTAATAATAGATAATGTATATTATTTAAATACTTAATTATGCTATTTTTGAATTATTAAAAAATAAATGTTAATTTTTTTTATTGGGTTTGATTGGTAAGTGACTAATCAACTAGTTTTTGTTGACTTGAGAGGCATTTTGATGTTTGAAAATGTTAAACTGTTGATAATTATATTTAATAATCAACTGATTAAGTTGGCGGATTGAATTGAATCCACTTTTTTAAAATATACTCCTATAAAAAACATTTACTGTAGGAACTGAGAAATTGAGGAAAAAAATTATCATTCTTAAAAGTTGTTACAAAATATAAGAGAGGAGATGTGAAAGATAAAAATAGAGTTAGAAACAGAGATAGATATGCATAAAGTATGAATTCAATTTACTCAAATTCAAAAAAATACTTTGATTTGTTCAAAAATTAAACCAAGTTGAATTTTTTTAAAATAAAATTATGCACTTCATATCGATATCATTATTTTAAAAATGATTTAATTTTTTATTAAATAAATTAAGTACCATTGAATTTCACATTATACAAAATCTGCTACTACTAACCAAAATTTTCTATAATATTATATTCAAATATTGGGCTGGACCTGAAGGTTTCAAGTTGCATTTATTTATTGTACTTATTAATATTTGGATTAAAATTTGTAATTAAGAAGAATTGAATCATTAAATTAAAAATATATTTTATATTTAAATTTTTTAAACATAAAAATGTTTATACGAATAGTTGTTATGTATAAAAAATTATTTTAATGTTAATTTTAATAGATAAAATTATTAAAATTATTTTTTAGTTTTAGTTATAAGACAAGATTAAATTTATTAAGGATTATATATTTATATAATTAAAAATAATTATTATGCTCATTTACTACTACATTTTTTATTTTAGTTTCAAACATTAATTTAAATAAATATTTTTTTATTTGGGATATAGGCAAGCAAGTTTTAATTTACTTAATTTTGAATCGTGGAAGCAAATTGAAATGTAAGCATAATTCTTACGAGAATATTTAAAGAAATATTAAGATATAATACTCATATGTTATAATTTTTTTTAAATTATGCGTTCATAAATTATTTTATACATAAACAACTAATATTAAATATTTTTTACCAAACATCTTTAAATAAACAATTGATATTATCTGTTGATCAAAGCAACTATATGAACCTCTTGTCAATTAACCGTTAGTAGAATCAATTAATCACTCTTACAATCTGCTAATTATAAAAAAGGATCATTATCTAATTGATTATGACGTATATAAAGCATATTTAATGATTCAAAATAGTAATAAAAAAGCAAGCCTTGAGCTATATCTGGCCTAGAGATAGGCTGTTGGCTGGGCCTAAAAAAGAAAAAGCCCATCTTCTTTCTCTACTTCCTCTCTCCCAAGTCGTCTAGGAAAATAGTAAACTTCTTAAAACCCTCCGACAAGGGGTTTAAGGAAGTCGGAAAATGGAGGAATCAAGGAAGAGAAGAAGAGCACCTGTGTTGCCATGGATGAGAAGCCCTGTTGATGTCAGTCAATTCGAAGAATGCCCTCTTCATCTCCTTCCTTGCCTTGATACTAGGTGTAACTTAATGGTCTCGTAATATTTTTAGTTGAATTTTCAAAAAGTTATCTTTTTTGGTGTAGCTTCTAGTTGTTGTTGGTGTTTTTTTTTTTTTTTTTTTTTGCTGTCTTGGTCTTGGAGTGCATTGTTAATTCTTTGTTAATTCAGGTTGAAGGCGGCGTTGGAAAACATGGGTTTCTCATCACTTTTTCCAGTCCAAGTTGCAGTTTGGCAAGAGACAATCGGACCTGGTGCTTTTGAGCGAGACCTTTGCATCAATTCTCCAACAGGTAGCGGGAAAACTCTTGCTTATGCTTTACCAATAGTCCAAATGCTGTCCAAGCGTGCTGTTAAACGTCTTCGTGCTTTGGTGGTTTTGCCTACACGAGATTTAGCCCTGCAGGTTTTACGTGCTTCTGCTTTTTGCCTCAAGTTATCACTTCCTCAGGTCTTCTAGTTATTATGCTATGTCTACTAGGATTACATGTTGATCTCTCAATTATTATTATTATTATTATTAGATAAACACGTCTGAATTGCTTTATGAGCTAGATATTGTATAGTGGAACCTGATGATCTTACTCCGGAACCCTAGTGTATCAATTTATTTCATTTTCGTGGAATTACTGTTTCATATTAGATGGAATTAAAAGATTCAATTCCTTTTGTGTGTTTTTGATACTTGTCAGCAGTTATTCCTCTTTGATCCTCTGTGCTTTTTGACATGCTTTCTCTTTCTTTTAAACTGCAAATGTTCATTCACCTGACAAGATGCCTTTTTCCTTTCTGGAATTCAGGTTAAGGAAGTTTTTGGTGCAATTGCACCTGATGTGGGTTTATCTGTAGGATTGGCAGTAGGCCAATCTTCAATTGCACAGGAAATTTTAGAGCTTATTAAGAGACCTAATACTGAGGCAGGAATTTGTTATGATCCTGAGTATCATTTTAATGAGTTACAAAGTGCAGTAGATATATTGGTGGCAACCCCAGGAAGGCTTATGGACCATATCACTTCCACTAAGGGATTCACATTGGAACACTTGCGTTATCTTGTAAGTGACACATTGTGCTACCTCCAACTTAAATTTGTACTTTTGAATGAAGAATTTTATGTATTTCTTGTGAAAGATTTGGATGGAAGAAGTCTTCAACAAGTTTTGCTTTTATCTAATATGGCCTTGTTAGTTATACTTTTTGTTTTTAAGTTATTGTTAAGAGTAAGGATGTAACTCTGAAGTTTCTTTCGAGTTGCATTTTTCAACACGATTGATGGATCTAGGATTGGGTTAATAGTCAATAATGTGTTAGTGGATATGCAAAATCACAATTTCATTGATTTTTTATATGTTTAATTTCATTGTGTAGGCCATACCAGAATCATATAATGGGATACTTTTTTTTGTTAATCTCTATTGTAGTAAAAAGTGCCAATAAAACATATTGTTTTTAGGTTGTTGATGAAACAGATCGCTTGCTTAGAGAGGCATACCAGTCGTGGCTTCCTACTGTGCTCAAAGTAACTCATTCTTATGATGAAGACCTTATGAATCATGTTGATAGTATACCTACATTTGGGTTTCCAAAAACTATGAGGAGATGGTGGGTCATGTATATGTCCCTTGTATATTTGGTTTGAGCTTTGTCTTGTTTCCATTGACAGCTATGGTTTCCTACCTTAAAATGAAGGAACGATGTTTATCTTTCTATCTTCAAGAATTTTGTCATGCTTTTGAACAATGAGATTAATGTCTGCAATTGATACTTGCAATGATGTCAAGGAAATGTTTTCTTTTGGGTGAAGTAAAGTTTTACTTGGATTTTTGGAAGAATTGCCCTTTAATGTTTTTACTACTGTTTTCTATATAGTTATAATTTTTAACTCGTTTGGCCACTTATGCTTGACATTCAGTGGCGTTGAAAGGGGATTCAAGGGTAAGCCTTACCCTAGGCTTGTGAAGATGGTTTTATCTGCCACATTGACCCAAGATCCAAGCAAGATTGCTCAACTTGATCTACATCACCCTTTATTGTTGACAACAGGGAAAATGCGATATCAGCTTCCTGAAAAATTGGAATCATACAAAGTGGTATGCGAAGATAATATGCTCAATTAGATAATACCATTGAAATTCATTTTGTGGTAGCTGTCATGTAGAAACCTTTTGTTGAAGCCTAAGAATTGTTGTGAAGGGGATTTTATCCACAAGAATGTTATTGATAAAAGTATTAACTTGGGATAGCTATTACATCACAAATCATTGGCTCTATGTTTATGTAGATTTGTGACTCCAAGTTGAAGCCTGTATACTTGATTGCGCTTCTACAAAACTTGGGAGGAGAAAAGTGCATTGTGTTCACCTCATCTGTGGAGTCAACGCATCGATTGTGCACCTTATTGAGCTTTTTTGATGATTTGAAAGTCAAGGTCAAGGAATATTCAGGTCTTCAACGTCAGTCTGTAAGAAGGTAAACCTGGATCAAGTTTTCCTAGTTGTTAAAATGCATATCAAAAACTTTTTTATTTCTTATCTCTAATTATATTATGGGATAACGAATTATAAAGTATCAAACTTTTTTAGATTTTTACACTCTAGTATTCAGCTTTTCAAAAATTTTAATTAAGTATTTATGAAGGAATTTTTCATTCTATATATCTTTACAAAGTATATACACATGAATATATAAGAACAAATTATCCTAATTAAGGAACTAATTAAGAAATAATAATAACGGAAGAATCCTAATTATACACATTCCTAATCTGTCATTCCTAATATGTCAACACTCCCCCTCAAGTTG
>JANIJH010000003.1:53763668-53784527 GCA_024520975.1 Erythroxylum areolatum
AGGAATTTTTCATTCTATATATCTTTACAAAGTATATACACATGAATATATAGGAACAAACTATCCTAATTAAGGAACTAATTAAGAAAGAATAATATCGGAAGAATCCTAATTATACACATTCCTAATCTGTCATTCCTAATATGTCAACAATTTAAACTTTTAAAAATTAGACAACTTATATCAAAACTTCATTTCTATTAATATTTTACTAGTGTGGTTGATGGAGCACATGAAGGCTAACATTTGGAAGGAATTTGTGGCTCTTCATCTTCGTCTTCGTCACCTAGTTTTTAAGTCTCCTATAGCGAACACATTGGTAATTATGTATTTGAAATATGGTCACTTATTTGATGCTAAAAATCATGTGAGGAAGAAGATTACAAGTAGTCTCTCCAAATGTTAGTCTTCACGTGTTCTACCACATTAGCAAAAGGTTAACAGAGACAACTTTTTGAAATGGTTGTCTGTCTTTTAAAAGTTTAAACACTTAATTCAAAACTTTAAAAGTTTGGACACTGAAATGGAAAATTTAAAAGAGTTTCACACTTTATAATTCATTATCCATTATATTATTATTGTAGCTTTTGTTTTGTGCTATATTTCTTCAAAATATGTAGTTCTTATTGAGAAAAATGTTGGTCACATGGTTGCATTTGTAGTTCTAGTTACAATCAACCATTACTGCAGAAATGTTTCTCGGTATTGTAGTTAGCTGTTTATATTTTTGGCGATTGTGGGAAAATATAATCTGTTTAATTATGTCTATGTCCACAAAATTTGGTACTAATTATGTCCATAACATTAGGAAAGAGTATCTCATAAATTATGGATCTAACAAATTTATACAAATTTATTTCCTATATTGTACTACAGTTAGTAACGCTAATGTATGTCTATTAGTTACAAATGATAAAATTTCGCCTTCAAATTCTGTCATTTCTATCATGGTATTAGACTTGTTGGTTTTCTTAGAATTGAAACCTTTGGTTGTTTAGCCATTCCTTTCCTTGTACTCTGTTTTTTTAACATCAAAACAAAGTATTTTTGCCAGCCTTCATTGCTGGTTATGTCTACTTCTTGTGAAAGGCCTTAATTTCTTAAGCAAAAGGTTTTTAGTCCTTGGAGATGTCAAAAGTTGTTGAGACAATAGCTACATTCTAAATAGGGGAGGTTGTTCGGTCTCAACGTGGAGAACTCCAAAGAACACTCATGTTGGAACCACAGGTTATGAAAAAATTAGCTATGGTGTCTAGTGATCTATGGTGTCTAGTGATAGCAATAAATCAACCATAAACATGGAAAGAGAATCCTTCTTTAAGACTAGAAAGACTAGTCAATCAAAGGCTCAAAACTGTGACAATTTGTGGTGCGCTTATTGCAAGAAGGCATGCCATACGCATCAAAGATGTTGGAAACTTCATGGAAAGTCTCCAAGCAAAGAATGGGGACAAAAAGGAGAGCAGTCAAGGAGCAACAAACAAGTCCATGTTGCTACATTACAAAACAGTGAATTAGCACTGCAAGAGCCAAGCAATCTCAGCTAAGAAGGGATTGAGAGGGTGAGATCATTTATTAGCAACCCTAAACACCCATCAGGCACTTATTCTTTGGCATATTTAGGTGAGTTTCATTCTCTATTGGATTAAATGTCTCGAGTATAACCTTTGTCAACTCTTGGGTCATGGACTCCGGAGTTACCGACCATATGACTCATTCACCAAATGTTTTTTTCATCTATTCCCTATGTCTTATTAGTATAAAAATAGCTATATTTGATGATTCTTTGACAACTGTAGTAGGTTTGGGGATGTTAAAATAAGTCCTCTAATTCTAAGAAGTGTCCTTCATGTCTCTAAATTATTTACAAATCTTTTCTTTATACAAAAACTCACTTAAGATTTATGTTGCAATTTGGTTTTTTTGTCAAAGTTATTGTGTATTTCAGGACAAGGATTTGAGGAAGATGATTGGACATGCTAAAGAATGGGAAGACCTTCCTTAACTTGAAGCACCGAATTAATCAAAAATTTTTAAGGGAAGATTACTTTGTTCTTTTATTTCAGAATTTATTTCCTCCAATAAAGAAAAAATTGACATCATCATTGACTTGGACATCCATCTTTTAGGATTATTAAAATTCTATTTCCTTTTCTGTTTAAAGGTTTAGATGTGAACATTTTTATTGTGAAGTGTGTGAACTTGCTAAACACAAGCGTATATCATTTCTAATTAGTAATAAAAGAATCTCTACTCCTTTTTCTCTCATCCCACAAACACACATCTTATTGCCCTTGGATCGAGTTTCCTTTGGTTTTGACTTTGGACTTGGACAAATGATATACACCCAAATAATCTAGGAACAAGATTGTTAGTAGTTTGTAGTGTGGGGTAGAACATTGAGAGTTTTTCCATGGAACTGTTGAATCCTAAGATCTTGGAAGGAAAATGATTTATGAGATGAGTTTCTGTAAGAACAACTTTCCCCCAAAAAGATTTAGGCATATTGTTTTGAAACGTAAAGGCTCGAGTTGTTTCAAGGAGATGATAGTTTTTCTTTCTGTTACCTCATTTTGTTTTGGGATATTGACACAAGAGGACTCGTGGATTATCCCTTCCTTTTGAAAGTATGGGTTTAGAATTTGATTAAAATAATCCCAGATATTATTTGAACGAAACCTTTTGATGTGGACTCCAAAATGATTTTTAACCATGGAACAAAAATTTGAAAGAATAGTATTAACCTCAGATTTGTGTTTGAGAAGAAACAACCAAGTGACATAAGTACAATCAGCAATGAATGGGACAAATCATATATCCCCAAAGATATCAGGAATATGAGAAGGGTTGCAAATATCACTATGAATGAGATAAAAAGGAGTAGAGCTTCTCTTATTACTAATTGGAAATGGTATATGCTTGTGTTTAGCAAGTTCACATACTTCATAGTAAAAATGTTCAACATATAAACCTTTAAAAGAGAAGGAAATAGAATTTTAATCCTAAAAGATGGATGCCCAAGTCGATGATGATGAAGCCAAAACTTTCTTTTATTGGAAGAAATAAATTTTGAAATAAAAGAGTGAGGTAATCTATTCTTAAAAATGTTTGATTGACTCGGTACTTAAAGTTAGTAGAGGCCGTCTTGTTATTTAACATATCCAATCATCTTTCCTGAATCCTTGTCCCGAAATATTCAATAACTTTAATAAAAAACTATATTACAATATAAATGTTGAGTGAGTTTTTGTATAAAGATAAGGTTTATAGATAATTTAGGGACATGAAGGACATTTCTTAATATTAGTGAAGGACTAAGTTTAACATCTTATACACTTGCTACAGTTGTCAAAGAGCCATCAGCTATAGCTATTTTTCTACTATTAGGACATGGAGATTAGGTAAAAAAATATTTGATGAATGAGTCATATGGTAGGTAGCTTCAAAGTTCATGAACTAAGAGTTGACAAAGGTACAATATTTAATCTAATAGAGAATGAAAACTCACTTGAATATGCTAAAGAACAAGTACCTAGTGGTGTTTAGGGTTTCTAATAAGTGATCTCACCCTCTCAATCTCTTCTTGGCTAAGATTGATTGGCTCTTGTGGTGCTAATTCACCATTTTGTGCTGCAGCAACATGGACTTGAGCGTTGCTTCTTGATGACTCTCCTTTTTGTCCCCATTCTTTGCTTGGAGGTTTTCCATGAAATTTTCAGCATTTTCCATGCGTACGATATCATTTTTCAGTTTACAAACAATATGACCAGCCAATTTCTTTCCGTAACCTAGTGGAACCTTTATTCTTCTAGTTCTCCATATAAAATGCATTTTTCATATCAAATTGTTGTAATTTCTAAACATAATTAGCTGCAAGCGACAATAAAAGTCTAAAAGTATTCAGTTTTGAAACTGGAGCAAAAGTCTGAATAATCAATTTCGTAGGTTTGAGTATATCTCTTGGAACCTTGCCTTGTATCTTTCTATCGATCCATCTACTATAATTAACTGTGTACACCTACGTCTCACTAGTTTCTTCTCAGCTGGCAAATTCACCAACTCCCAAGTTTTATTTTTCTCTGACGCCTCCATCATATTCATAGCTTGTTTCCATTTCTCACTGGACAAAGCCTCAGAAAAAGGTGGTTAGGATGGTAATGGTGTTCAAACTAATAAGAAAGGCTTTATGGGATGGTGAACAATTTTTAAAAGACAAATAATTTGCAAGAGGATACGAAGGTCCTTTTCTGCACTATCTCATTCCTTTTCTAATAGCAACAGGAAAATCATAGTTATCATTACTCTTTTGAAATGCATTTTAATTCTGTAATAAAGGATTAATGATTGTTTGATTAATTGAAAACTTTAGAAGGTTGGACAGTAAAATGGAAAATTTAAAAGAGTTTCACACTTTATAATTCATTATCCCTTATATTATTATTGTAGCTGTTGTTATGTGCTATATTTCTTCAAAATATGTAGTTCTTATCGAGAAAAATGTTGGTCACATGGTTGCGTTGTAGTTCTAGTTACAATCAACCATTACTGCAGAAATGTTTCTTGGCATTGTAGTTAGCTGTTTATATTTTGGGCTACTATGTTATACATTTGACATGAGTAGTGTTTAGCGGCTCCGTAGTGAGAAATAATTGCTTGTCATTTTCTGTCTAAGCTTTGGCAGTGGTGAAGATCACGATATAAAATGGTAGGAAGTCTAAGGTGGAGTTATAATCAATGTGTATCAGTGTTTAAAATGTTGGTTTAGTGAATTTGAAAATTTTCAATGCAGCAAGACGCTAAAAGCTTTCAGGGAAGGGGAAATACAAGTAGTTGTTTCCTCTGACGCTATGACTCGTGGGATGGATGTTGAAGGAGTTAGAAATGTCATTAATTATGATATGCCTGCATATGTGAAGACATATATTCATCGAGCTGGTCGAACAGCAAGGGCAGGCCAGACTGGACGTTGCTTCACATTGTTGCGCAAACATGAGGTTGGCCTTTTATTTGGATGATATTATATACTTCAGTAACTAGATTATTCAAGATAGTTGTTCTTATATATATATATATAGATTCTTATTCTCGTCATATTATTTCTTATGAAAGGAGCAGCGTCTATTTTGCAAACCTACCTTGTCCCATGGTCATGCATTACATTCATAAACAATTTTATAAAGATCCATTGAGACATATTGAATGCCTAGATTGTGGTATCCAGTTGGTGGGTGTTGTTGGTCACAGCCTGATGGGCTTTGACTGCCCAAGCAAAGTTGCTGCCTTCAAATTTGTCAAATGAAATCTTATACAGCTGTTTCAGTCTTCCCATTTCTTGCTTGTGTGAGTGTTGATTTTCTTTCATTTTCAGGTCAAGCGTTTTGGGAAACTGTTACAGAAGGTTGACAACGATTCCTGTCCTGTTTACTCTGTTCCTTCGAGTTGCGTTGAATCATTTCAAACGACATACATAACTGGTAATTCTCTTCTTATCTGCCTTGGATTTGCTTGTCAGTTCATTTGCAGTTTATGAATAAGCCTTTTATTCCTTCTAAATGTGTCAGCACTGGAGAAGTTGAAGGAGGCAGTTGAATCAGAAACATCCAGGAAGCTAGACAGTCGTATCAAATCTTCAAGGGGCAAGTGAGAGTGGAAAAAATAGACTGGAAAGTTCTGCCGGCGAAGCAAGCTGCTTGTAGCATAACATTGTGTTTCTTCCTTGTGTTGAGATTTTCATTACTGAAAAGAAACATGTCTGCAAATTACTTATTTCGCTTAATGTTTCTGCATCATCCATTTCTCTCGGATAACTGAAACAAGAATGAAATTGCTCTGAATCTCAAACCATCAACTAAATTTGCATCGATTATCGAAGAGCTTTTGGCTTTTCACAACATTTGAAACTACAACGGACTCTTACACAAGCATTCTGTTAATACAACTCATTAAGTATGACCAAATCCATTTCCGTCGATTCCATCCATCGACTGAAAAGAACAAAAACAAGAGTTTTTTAACGACACAAAGATGTGTGTTTTATGATCGGTTGGAAAAAGAGCCCGTCCGCAGCTGTCAGTGTTCAGGCATGAAAAAGGGAATTTTGAACCCCTCTGAGAAAGTACTTGGAATTAGTAGCAGTGGCGTTAGCAGTAGTAGCACAACTACTGCTGCAACTAGCTGGTGAAGTTGGTGACTTGAAGGAAGCAACAGGAGAATCATTTGCAGCGGCATCTCTATCCTCCTCACTGATTGTATCCAGCATCTTTGAAGCTCTGTTCCTCATGACGCTAATGTACTGTCGCGGTGCAACTTCTGAGATAAACCTTGCTATCCGGGAAGTAGCCATATTTGTTATTTGGAGCTTCTTTGATAGTTTCAAGTTCTTTGGAAGAGAAGCTAAGACACAGAGGACTCGATGGATGAGCATGGGCTGGAGTTGTGGGAGGGATTTATAAGGGCATGTTTCGGCCGAAACTGAGTCATTAGTCCTAATCTACTTAGAGAAACAGATCTGTCAGCTAGTGCCGCCACTTTACTTTATGATATTTAATGCAAAGGCTTTGAGATAAGCAACCTCATCCTGGGACCATCTTCCAGTATGTGTCACACCTTGTGTGGAAAATTAGATTATCTTCAAAGATACGGTTTTTGTTGTTAACGTTGGCTTCCAAGTTTGCACTTTTCCGTGGTTGTACGGGGAGATGTCAGTTGTAAGCCACCTGTCAGTTGTTTGCTTCATAGAAAAAAAGGAATCTTTTGTACCCTTCTGATGACCTGCTTTGGAATAAACTGGAAAAGTTGCTATTTGTGTTGTTTAAGTTTGATTTGAATGGCATGCTAATGGGAAATTTTCCTGGCAATCGTTGGTCTCTCAGTGCTTGAAATAAACAAAGTTTTTAAATAGGAAGATCAAAATTTGAGCAATTCTTATTTTCTTGCTTATGTGTTTGCCAAGCTAGTTTATGTTTATCATTAAAAAGTTTCTTCTTGTTGTACCTGAAAGGGTAAAACTTCACTGTTACAGAAAGTACCAATGGAGTTAGGACAATAGGAGTAAAAAGAATCAGATTCTCCTTTGAGAATAATAAAAAAAATTAAAGTGTTCAATTGAAACATGAAAACGTAATTGAATTTGTCCTAATTACTCTTCAGGAGGACAGAATAGAAAAAGAGAGAAGGTTCTCGAACAAGAAAAATGATCAAATTTTCGGCTATAACTATGGCTTCAGTTTCTCCATTAATCTGAGGCCACGTCCGATCCAGCTAATTGACTATCTAATATCATCTGATTCAGAGAGCCAATTAAAACTCAGACAAATTAATACGAACCATATAGTCTGGAATTAGACCAATAATGTAGCAAGTCACGACCCCATATCTAAGGGTCCAAATCCTGAAATTGATGCCTTACTAAATACGGACGGGCCATTGTCTTCGGTCCGTTGATAATTTGATCTTACATTTAAGTGATTGGTCAGCTTCATTAATTATTTCTCCATTGCAATACCCTACGGCTTATAGGTTGCTTCTTATCCAGGGCACCAAACGGTGGTCACGGTGAGAGCACATCATGCTTAAGGACCACGGTTCCAAAAAGGTCTTCTCTGGTGGCTCTGATTCAAAGTCTTCAAAAGGGTCCCTTTCTTTTGCTCTTTCCACTTTATTTCCTCACATGGAGCATCTAACAAGACGATGGTAGGACGGCAAGTACAGCGCAATATGTTCATATGCGCAAGGTTTAACCAAAAGGATAAGAACCCTATATATGGAGAAACATGCTTATATATATATATATAGTTTGTAATCTAATTATACTTTCTAAGGTACAGTTGATAATTATTTTAAAGACTTTGTTGATCCTTCTACCTTGTTTTCATTTACAAAATAGAAAAGCGTGTGATCCTTTTAAATCCTAAGCTGTACATGACGCGTCACATGCTGAAAGTGAAGATACAATCAGAACACCACAAACGGTCGTCATGGCTTGGATGGTGGTGATACACTTAGATGGCGATGTATCTTGTTTTTTGTTAAGCCTATGTTTAGTGCAAGCCCTGTGAGGATAGGATAGGATAGGAGTGGGAGCCAAATCAGAAATCAGGAAAACAAGGAAATGAGGATCTTGAACTGTTACTAGCCACTCCTGTACGCATCCAGCTGCTAAGACATTGAGGTCGTCGGTTTTTGGATAAGGAGGGGTAGATTTATATTAACATGCATGGTTTTACTGTTTTAGGATGTGCATCTCCTCATTGATGTTGGAAGGGAAGGACAGGAAAACTCTCATTTCTCTTTTGTACTTTGCCTCCAAAGTGAGCTCGATCATTATTATTATGTCATGGCCATGGCAAGTAATGCAATAGAAATCATGAGTTTTGTATATTTACGAAGTCCTCCATTCCAGCCGTATTCATAAACCTGTTACAAATAGAACATAAATATATAGATAGATTATCTATATTATCAAAATAAATTTATTATCTAAGTTCTGTTTTTTTCCATTTTATTTTTATTTTTAAATTCAATAATTTTTTTGATTTTAATTTCTTTCTGTTTTTAAAAATTATGAAAATCATAAAAAGTTTATTATATGAAAAGTTTATTATCTGTTTTTTTACTACTAACTAAATATATTATTTAATTATTTAATATAACAATTATGAATAATTTAATTTAATATTGTAGATTTATTTAATTAAAAATAATTATTAATAAGAATTATGAATAATTTAATTTACTAGATAATTTATTTAATTTTTAAATTAAATTAAATTAATAGTTGTTAATAAGTATAATTAAATTTAAAATATCCTCAATATATAAATTTCAAACAAAATTTGATTTAGTAATTAAAATATATTTAAAATGAATAAAAATTTAATTTTTAAATTATTTATTTTAAGAAAGTAAAATAATTTTTATAATAATTTGGTAATAAATATTATATAAATGATTAAAATAAATTTATTTAATTAAAAATTATATATCTTTAAGATTTATTTAATATGTAATTATTATCAATGATAAAAATATAACTAATTGACCAAATAATTAAACATATTTTTATTTTATTTAAAAGAAAAATAAAAACAAAAAATAAAAATGAAATTAAAAATTATTACACAAAAAAAAAGAACCAAACCTAATGTCCCAATTTGATTGCTATCAATTGTTGAATCAAGCTATGGAGCTGCATACGAAAAAGTTATAGGTACGTAGTTAATGAGTTGTGATATTACCAAATATGTTGCAGTTTTCTGATTTATTCAACGGAACCTGCATGCTTATGGATTACATGTAATAGTTTCCCACTTAACTTTAAGATCATTAATTAAGTTGAGCTTGAGATTAAAAACTATTCTACAAGTTAATGGAGTCATTGATTGCTAAAAAAGGTTAGACGAGTACGTCCTACGGAAGCATCAACTTGCATCTCTGAAAAGTGTTCGGTAGATGCATAGTCATGATGCCTTTATTGCCTGAACGTGTCTCCCTGAAACACGACACCAGAAGAAATAGAATGTGCATAGTCTGCGCGCTTTTTCAACACGAGTGCCCTGTCGTCTATGGCAAAAAAAGCCTTGGCACTCGGAAGTTTCAAATCCTATAAATGGTGTAGTGTAACTGTGTAAGTGGTCTTGTTTTGAGAAATATAAAAAGCAATAATTTAGAGTAACTCCAGCCGACCACCGACGGTTTTCATTAGAGGAAAATGACCCATGCAGAAAGAAAGGGAGAACTTAGTAGCATAGTAGCCCAAAATATCTAGCCAGCCATCAGCTTTTTGTAGGTTATATGAGATATGATTTCATTTCACCAATGATTAATTTATACCCATAAATTACAACTACCAAGAAAAATAACTATTATGGGTGCATTTAGTTTCGCTTATATATGTTTTTCTGTGATAGCTTTAAGTTTTTATTTTTTCATTTTTAATTAAAAATAAAACTTATTTCGTTGAAATTTTTAATATAAAAACTAAAAACAAAAACCTATTCAATTAAGATTTATAATAAAAATTAAAAACAAAAACATATAGATTGTCTCAAATTGTATTTTGAGTCATAATGATTTACTGTTCTTAATTTGATTTGTATAGATTATTGCTGCGAATTTGTATAGAATTTAGGTGTAGCAAAATCACAAACGCATATATGAAATGCATATAACTTCTGCAATATAATGAGTTCGAAAATTATAAAATCATTATTTCATTCCAATTAAACAAAAGCAAAGTTTTGAGAAACATCTCTGATTAGTTTTTAACTGTAAAATAAAGATTAATTCATTGCATATTTTAAAATTGAGAATGACAATTCACTTTGTTTTCTTAGCACCACCACGGGCTTTACAAGAGCTATCATCGGAGGAGAAAGTGAGAAATTTGTACAAATAAGCTAGGTAGGAGATGCTTAAAAATTGGAATTCAAATGTTTGATTAATTAAGTGATCAAGTGGAGAATCCTAACTTATCATACAAGGGATCTAAAATGTATGCTGTCTGTTCATCATACCAACTAAGAATCTAAACATTACAATTAGTAGATCAAAATATAGGATATTGAAATCTCAATCAACTCAGTCCTTTGCGATTAGATGGGCATGGAGGCAATTCTTTATTGGTGATAATATTGTTCAGTCCCATAAAAAGACCCATATTATGTTGTTTCGGAGACATTACCTAATACCAACAATATTTATTTAGAATATAAACCAAAAATATTCAATCAAGAAAGCCCCTAAAAAGTAAAGATAAGTTGTTTTTAAATTCTTTACACTATATAACTGAAATGCTTTAACAACCTTAATCAAAACCACGAATGGATTAATGGGTTATCAAAGATTATACCACAAACTAGATCAACTAATAGGTTCTAGTAGGATATCAAACAATTCATATAATAACTCTCTTAAACTTTTCAACTCAAACAGTAGAACAAAATCTATCGTAAATGATCGCAACCAAAAGATACCCTTTTCGCATCTTATTCAACATATTCAACTAGATTCATCAAAGTTTAATATATTGACATTGTTAAACAAAAATAAAGAAGTGAAGAAATGTTTGTCTTAATTAATTGTTACAAAACTCTCTTGTATGTAACTTGAGGAGGCAACCAATTTACACGGGTAATCTCCTTTATAATCAATTTCCTGACAATAGTAAAAAACTTTATAATTTCCTTCCTGACAAAGCACTAGTCTTTGTTTCTATTGGTCAACTAAGAATTGGAAGGACTGAGACTTGTGTTTATTGAAGTAGTTAATTTTCTAATGAAAAAGGTTTCATCGAATAATCACTTGTCAAAAGAGGAAAACCATGTGACTGTTCCTACAAAATTGAAAATGCTAGTAGTATAGCCCCAAAATAACAAAAGGAAAGTAGAAACAGACAGAAGAATAAACACAAAACCTGGGTGCTGTGACCTATTCTTAGACTCATTCTCTGAATAGTTTATGATCTTAATAGCATATATCCCTCACACTCACATTTGTTGGGTTTCAAAGAAATAGTCAAGCACTTTCTTCCAATCAGGTTGAAAACCCCACTTCTTTCTCTCACTTATCATACAAAAATGCAAAAACCAAAAATCCACAATCACAGAAATGCAAAAAACATAGAGAAACAATAAACTAAAAATGTAAAAAAAAAAATGATAAACTAGGAAAACAAAAAATGCATAAAAAATCAGACGATAATGGAAAATGAGAACCAAGAAAACTAGAAAAATAACACAATCTGATGAAAACAATTTTCAATATAATCAAAAAATTGTCAATTCAATTTCGAAAACTCACCTAATTAAAAACCCAAGCTTAATTTCACTTTTAGCATGGATAAAAAGGGAAAGCTAGCCAAATTTTCAATTTTGGATAAGAATAACAAACCCATAAAAAATGTTTTACATTGTGCAACAAAAATTCACAAGAACAAAGAAGCAGGAGAAAGTGAAAAGAGAGGAGTTAGGGGCACACGAGAGAAGAGAAGAATAAATAAGCAGGAGAGAGAGATGAGATGAGTTAGGTATGTAAGAGAAAAGAGATGAGAGTTACTAAAGGAAGCTTATAAGAGGAGGAAGTAGAAATGAAAACCTGTTTGCGAAATATTAGGGAAACATCTTATTTCTTCTTTTGTAAAACTATTATGTGTTTTTTATTTTTGAAAATAGCATATTGCAACAATAATTAACCAAATGTGTTTTAAGAGGTTGTTTCCTTTTTTTATAAAAATCACAACAAGTAATAGAAAAATAAAAGAGAAACAAAGGGGCCCTAAGTCATCTTCAAGAATTTCAAAATTTTCTAAAACAAAATAAAATTTGAAAACTAAATAAAAAGTAAATGATTGAATCAAAAGTAAATAACATTTAACCAACCAAAATCTTGCATATTATAAAATGTTGCAAGATTTTGACTAACAAACTTTACAGTATTCTCTATAGCAACTATAGCACTTACTGTTACTTAGTCTTCTTATTGTTGTTGCAAACTCTATTTTTTTTCTTTTAATACTTCAAATCTTGACTTTGGAAGTGGAATATTGGCTATTTAAACATTTGTATTATAGTGAGTCAACTTAACTTCGTTATTCTTTTGAACCTTTTTAACAAAATAATACTTGACTTTTAAATGTTTAATCATGCCATGAAAAACATGATTTTTAGAAATTGCTATGGTAGCTTGATTATCAACAAATGTTGTTGTTCAATGCTCTTGATTCATCTGCTAATCTGTCATCAATTTTCTTAACCATAAGATTTGGTTAATGATAGTTGTCAGTTAACATACTCATTTTCAGTAGTTAATTGTGCCATAACTTCTTACTTTTGTGAGCTCTAGCTAAAGCATCATGATTTAATAACTAAACAAGTAACCAATTGTACTTCTCATATTATCACACGAATCTATCCAATCATTATCAGTAAACCCATACAACAACAATTTCTCTTTCTTTTCAAACTTCAAAACATTCATTAAAGTTCTTTTAATGTATATGAGAACCCTTTTTGCAACTTTATAATGCAACTCACTAGCATAATGCAGATATCTGGATGATATACTTATAAGAGACATTATTTATGGCCTTGTTGTTGTTAAGTACATTAGATATCCTATAATGCTTTTGTATGATCACTCATTAAACTTCTCAGCACTATTTTCTTTTGTGAGTTTTTCATTTTGAGAAAGAGGAGAACAAACTAATTTGCTACCCTCCATATTGGATTTCTTAAATACCTCCCTAACATATTTTTGTTTGTCCAATAAAAATTTCATGTTCAGTTTGTTGAATTTATGCCTAATAAAAATGTCATTTCTTCTAGATCATTCATTTCAAATGTTTGCATTTGAGCTTTAATTGTTTTCAATTAGGCCTGCATTACTTCCTCTCACAAATAAGTCATCAACATATAGTGAAATAACAATTATATCATCATCAACAAGTTTGATAGATAAAGTTGATTTGCTCATGCTTTTATTGAGCCCCTTCTTTTCAAGTCTTCATTAATCATGATGTACAAAGCTTTTGGAGCATGTTTTAAGCCATATATTGCCTTTTTAAGCAAGCACACCTTGCTTGAATCTGCTACAGATCCTTCCAGCTATTCAACAAATATTTCTTCCTCTAAATAGCTATTTAAAAAGTCAAATCCACATTACGTGGATAAAATTTTCACTATATTTTTGTTGCAATTGCTAGGAGAAATCTAATAATATCTAACGTTATTAGAGACACAAAAGTTTCTAAAAAAGCTACACCAAATAATTGAGCATATCCCTTCATAACTAGTCTTGCTTTGTACTTGTTCACATAACTATTAGCGTTGAGTTTGCTTCTGTAAACTAACTTCACACCGATGGTCTTTTTATGCTGTGGCCTGTCTACAAGTCACCAAGTTTGTTTGTTTTTTATCATCCTAATCTCCTCATGCAATACAACAATCCATTTTGAATCATTAGCATAATCGACATATTTGTAGATAGTATTCCATATTACAACTTTGATAAATTTTAGCAAGTGACCTTATACCTTTTACAGGGACATCATCGGTTTTGTCATGGCATAACTCTAGATTATCTTCTCTTGCATTCACATTTTTAGGTTCCTCTTTATTCCAATTAATTTAGTAACAGTATTGTAGCCAATAAAGATCCCTTTTCGGCTTTTGGATCTAGCTTCTCTTGCTTCACATCTAGAACATAGGTTTTACATTGGCAATTTAGAATAGAAGACTTAAAATCATACCGAGATTTAAAAGGTGTTTTTTATTTTAAAACTTTAGTTGGTAACCTGTTTAGAAAAAATGCGATAGTATTAGTTGTCTCTACCCATAATTTATTTGACCTGTCCTTTTCAAACAATAAACATTGAGCCATATCTATAATTGTTATATTCTTCATTTCATTAACCCCATTTTGTTGAGGAGTGTAAGTTAAAGTGAGTTGATGTTCAATATTTGCATTCTCATAAAACTTAGCAAATTCATCAACAATAAATTTTATATCATTATTAGATTGAATTACTTTAATTCTATAATCACTTTGGTTTTCAATCCATGCTTTAAATTTCTAAAAGACATCAACAACCTCATTCTTTTATTTAAGGAAATATATCTAACTCATTCATCTAAACTCATCAATGAAAAGTATAAAATACCTGTTACCATTTAAAGAACCAGTCCTTGTGCAGCCACAAATATCAGTATGGATATGTTAAAGCTTCGTAGTTCCTCTCCATACTTTTCTTGATGGAAATGGTAGTCTAGTTTGCTTCCTTAATTGACATATCTCACACACAATTATAGCCTCTCCTTTAAATGACGTTCCACTATATATATATATATTCCATAGCTTTTTATGCCATAATTCAGCTTGGTTCACAACATATGGATATGCATTGAACTTTAGTCCATTCCAATCAAGATAAGAATTCTTACCTTTCATTTTTATGGAAAATAATTCAACACAAAATGAGTCAGTAATGACACACAATTTATCATTAAATGTAACATAATAACCTTTTTTTTATGTATTTGTCTTATATTCAACAAGTTTTAATTAATCTCTTGAACAAACAACACAATATAGATTAATTTTATACTTGATGAGCCTTCAATTGCAACAATCCTTTTACTTAACTTCAAAAAATTTCCCATTGCCAATTTTAACTCTTGACATCACTGATTTGTCTAAGTTTTTAAAAAGTGACTCGTTAAGATCATGTGGTTAATGCATCCACTATCAGTTAACTAGGCATTGTTTAAAGTGTTGTTTATAAAGCATGCTGCTACAAAAATTGCTCCTCCTCTGATTACTAATCAACTACTTAAGCATTTTATTGTTTATTTTTGCAAAACCTGCATTTAACATCAAGCATTAACGAACAATATTGTTCTAAATATGAAGTTTACTTACAATGTTGACATTGAGGAAATTTTTGATTATTTCAAACTTCTTTCTCATTTTTCTTTTCCCATTACTTTTTCTTGCTTCTGCCTTCATGTTGGCCTTGACCCTTCTTATCTACCTTAAATTTTCCCTCAATAACTATTTCATTCTTATAAACCCTCCTTTGCTCATGGGCTTAAAGTGTATGAAGGAGTTATGTTAGATATATTATTGACAAACCTTTAGATTCTTTAAGGGAAGATATTTTGGATTCAAACCTCTCCAATAAAGTCACCAATATTTTTTCCATGACCCAACTATCAAGAAGATCTTCCTCCCAATAATCTAATCCTATTAACCACTTTTACCAATCTATCTGTGTAGTCCTTCAATGACTTAGTTTCCTTAATCATTTGAATCTCAAATTCCCTTTTCAAGTTTAAAACTTTTTTTTGGAAAAATTTTATATTCAAAAGTTAACTTCACTTTATCTTGAAATTTCCCTCATATTCTTGTTTTAAAAGATCTCAAGCATGTTTTGTAGTTTCACAGGTCCTAATTTTTATAAATATGTCTCCTAATATTGTAGAGTGAATACAGGTCTTTGCCTAATACCTCTTCTTCATATTCTCCTTATAGTCTCTCATTAATTTGAGCAATTGTTGGATCCTTAGGAATTGGTTGATTTTGATTAGTTTCCTCTAATTCCCGTAATCTATTTTCTTCTAAATAAGACTCCATTTTTACAATCCAAGTACGATAATTCTCTCTTGTGAAAACTAGAGGAGCATATAAGAAATTACTTCCTGCCATAGAAGAATAGGTGTTTTAATATTTAGGTAAAATGGTTCCAGATTGATTCATTCACACAAGTCCCTTAAGAAAAGGGCTCTGGTACCATTTTGTAGGTTAAAAAATTGTAAACACCGAAGTCTTTTCTTTTTTAAAGACAAATGAGATATCAATCCACCAATGACTAATTTATACAACTGAATTACAACTAACAAAAAAAAACTCTTAAGATATCTTCAAGAATATAAATGATTTATCCAACAAAAAACATTAAAAAACTAATAGAAACTAATTGATTGAATTAAAAATAATTAAAATTCAACCAAACGAAATCTTGTAGATTACAAAATCTGATAAGATTTTTGACTAACAAATTTTATAGTATTCTTTGCAACAAAACATAGCACTTGCTATCAACTTTTAAGCTTGAATTCTCTTTGACAGTGCTTAAAAAAAGAACTACTTGACATTGGCAAATGATTTCACCATGCATGCTTATTGGCCTCATGAAATTTCTTTCCAGAGAGGAGGACGGGTTATTCACATTTCAGTTATAGAAATCTCGATATATAGTCTTTACACTTACGATTTATTCAACGAAAATGCTAAATGTTATATTAAGTAGTATTGTATGATATAATGTCATTGAATTACATGCCATGTCATACTAGACAACTTAACATACCATACTGAAAAGGCTTGATTTTTCCTCAATCATCACCCTATATAAAGTTATCTCTATAAATGTATTTCAACTTTGATAAACAACAATTTTTTTTTACATCAAGATCTCAAGCAGCTTGAATTTCCTTAGTATTATGGTTGATATTGACAATATATATTGTAATCAATGTAAATATATTAAACACTAATTATGTTATTCCTTATGTTATTCTTTCTTATTTAAGCTTTTTTAAATTAGTCTGATACTTATAACTAGGTATATCTCCTTCATTGTAATATAGACCTTACATCTATAAAACATTTCATTCTCTATTATTTTCTACTAAGAAATTGGAAGTGAATCTACATCTTATGATGATCTCAATTAGAGGGGAATTAGTATGTGGGTCGGATGAACAATCATACTTATGTTAATTTTGTTAGGTATAATTTATATAAATGAACACAAAATTTTAGATGCAATTCTTAAAATATGATGGATGAACATAATATATTTACTAAGGTGAAGATTATTATGTATGGCTCATATAGATAAGCATGCAATCTTAGGTTGTTCATAAAACACAAGTATTTCTTGGAAGTCTTTGGGAAATATGGCCTGGCCATATATCATGACATGTTTTTTTATAGAATGTAGAGGTGAAGACATAAGATAGAATATAGGCGTACTACGATAGTAGAGTTTTTCTAAAGAAGGATACAACTTAGGATATAAGCATGTTAGTGTTTGTGTCCATATTCATGAAGAACTAATGAGTTACTTGTCTTAGGATATGGTTGTGCGACAGTCTATGTCCACGTGCACAGAGAAGCAACGAGTTACACAGTATGGAGCATTTATGTCCCAAATCATATTCACGATAACCTTATATAGAAATGCATATTTCATGTAATTGAAGCTCTAAAAGATTATATGACTTATTATAATCATAAGGTTGTTTAGTAAGAGGCAAGTTATATTGGATTGTACTAATTAAAGCTTCCATATCAATATAATTGTGTAAACCTAGTCTATATATATATATAAGAGATTTATAATCATTATCATTAATTAATTTATTAAAATCAATCGCTTTTCCTTCCAATGGTATAAGCACATTAAATTAGTTGAAACTTATTAAAATCTTCTTGTGTCCTTACTTGTTTTCTTTCATTTCACTTAACCTTGTTGCATCTTTTTTCTTAATAATTGTGTACAATTCATGTGCACTGGCATGCAAAGAGTGTTTATTAAAGAGCACAAGTTTTTCTTAAATGTCCTTGGGTGAATATGGTTATATGTTAGGGCATGCTCTTTTCTATATTACAAAGGTGAAGAAACGAAGTATAACATGTATATATTGGAGTGAGGAGGTTTTTTTAAAGAAATACAAAGTATGAGATATAGGTATGTAAGTGCTTGTATCCATATAAGTAGAACAGTAATAAATTGTATGGCTTAGAATATAACCATATCAAAGCTCATGTCCATATATATGGAGAAGTAGTAAGTTATATAACATGGAACATAACTGTATCCTGTGATGTTTTCATGATGGGAAGCCTTATCTAGAAATACGTTTATGATGAAACTGAAAGCCTAAAAACACTTATAAGAATCATCTTTGAGTTAGGATAGTGATATCATTCATTTTTTCTCTCGAGGATGTAGACATACCGAATTGGTCAATCATCTTAAAAAAACTTTTTGTTTTATCTGTTTGCTTCTTTCATACTATTATATTCCCGATGCACATTATTTCTTAGTCATTGTTATCAAAGTAGTTTTAACGTGATAACAATTTCAATTATAAGATCTGAAATGGTGAAGTTTAATTAAACTAGAAATTTCAAGCAATGATAACAAAAAATGAATGATTTATTGGCATAGTAAAGCATACCGAAAAGCCTTTTGGGAGAATACATTGGAATATAAGATGAGCTCGATTATGAAGAGTTATAGACATGAGCAACTGGAATCATGCATCTTTTGTCTAGCAAATATGGTCATATATATGTTATGGAGATTACATCCCCTATAGAAATATGGATGAAGCTAGAGAGTAAATACATATCGAAATCTCTAATAATCAAGTTATATATGAAATGAAGACTATATAAGCTAAAGATGTAAGAGGGAACCTATTTAGAATCACATATCAATATGTTTAACCAAAGAGTTAGTGACATGATAAGATTTAAGATGACGATTGTAGAAGAAGATAAATTAATAGTTATACTTTATTTTTTACCTCTTTCTTATAAACATTTAGTGACCATGCCTACAATAGGTAGGTAGATAGTTGGTCTAGAGGATATCAATGTTCCGCTATTAGCTCATAACCAATAGAGACTAAACACTGATAAAAACTTATAAGTTAAGGGGCTTTAAATGAGGGAAAATCAAAATCATGAGAGGAAACAAAGTTAATATGACTAGTCTAACAAGAGTTCTAGATCTAAACTCAGGGGTAAAGTAACAATTCGATGTTATAAGTGCTAGTAAACTAAGCATATTTGGAGGGACTGATTAAAGAAAAAGGAGAAGAATGATAAAATAAAAACTAAAGATTCATCAAGTTATGTTAATATAGTATATAATGAGGGTTTTGATTACAACAACCAAGACATGCTTTGTGTTTTACAATTATTAAACTCATGGTTTTGGATACAAACTACTCAAATCATTTGGCACTAAACAAAAGATTAGTTTCTATAATATACAATAAACAAATTTGGTAATATTAAGTAAGGAGATAATAAAGCTTACAAAATTGTCAACATAAGACAAGTCAAGATTAAGATGTTTGACGGTGTTATTAGGATGTTGAGTAGTGTCTTATATATACTAAATTCGAGAAAGAACTTGATCTCTTTAGTCACCTTATATACGAATAATTTTGGATATAAAATCAATGAAAACAATGTTAAGATGGTAAGCATGCAATATTTATGTTAAAAGTATGAAGGCAAGTGGAAACATTTACAAATTGATAAGGAGCACAATAATAGGTGGACAAACTATAGTAGTTAAGTCAAAAGAAAATAATAGTGCATTATGAAACATCATTTAGATTATCTTAGTAAGCAAGTGATGATGCAACTTCTTAATAAGAACTTATTAAAGGATTCCAAATACTAAATGTTAGACTTCTACAAGTTTTTTACACTTGGTAAAAAGTCTAGAATAACTTTCAAGAATATAAAATTTGAAAAACAATATATGTTGAAAAAAATATTAAAAGGATATGTCAAAATTAGCAGAGAGCAGTATTAGTTCCAAGGTAGTAAAAACTAGAACTAGAATAGCATTGAATATATGCTAAATAGGTTGAAAATTCTAATTCAAGATATAGAACAAGGTTAGGAAAAAAAGAATTAGTTTGGTACAGCCATAAAAAGGGTGAGATGTATGATTAGGCCATCAAGTAGATATAATTGGTAAGACTCGATATTGTATCCTCTTACCATTAATGACGGGGATCCAACTACCTTTCAGTGGACAATGAATAGTTAAGAGAGAGATAAATGGATAAGCAATATAGTGAAGAATGTAATGTTTTACAAGATTAGGGAATTAATTGCATTTGTTCAAAATTTGTTGAAAAAGGTTTACACTTTGGAAAATTTTGTTGACATGTTGACAAAGTTGGTTACCATGAAGAGGTTCAAGTATTGCTTAGACTTGATTAATGTCTCGAGGTATTAAACACAGCTAAAACCCAACCTATATAGAATATATTTATCAAGGTAGAGATTGTTGGGTATAACTCATATACACAAATTTACAATCTTGAAGGCATTTTTTGGAGTGTGTTGTAAAGATTGTTGTATGTATATATATATTGTAAGCGATCTAGAAGGGGGGGTTGAATAGATCTTTAAGCTTTTTGAAATTTTCTACAATAAAATCAGAAGTTAATTCACACAAAAACAATTTAAACAAATTTAAATGAAAAGAGTAGGGAAGAAGATCAAACACTGTTTTTATAGAGGTTCGGTGCTAAGACCTACGTC
>JANIJH010000003.1:53784627-53803864 GCA_024520975.1 Erythroxylum areolatum
TTCTATACATTTTATTATTATCAAAACATAAGTGGGATTTAATTTGTCAACCACCATTGGTCCAACATATATATATATAGCCTATATAGCCTATATATATATATATATATAAGCACACAATCTTAAAGTATTTCTAGATGAATGCAGGTGTTTCTAGGAAGTATTTGAGTGAACATAGCTTGATACACGATTGTATGCTAAGGCAGAAGTAAAGATATGAGTTAGAATACATGCTTATTAGTATAACAAAAGTTATAGGACGTATTCCTTTAGCGTGTGTCAAGGTGTGTATTTTTTAGACAATGAGTTACATAGTCATGTGCCATAGCATGTTCTTTTTGACAATAAATTACACAAATTGGGATGTATTTCACATCGTGTTTACAATAGGTATCTTAATTTGAAAAGTCTTTTTTAATGAAATTAAATTTCTAGAAAGATTCTAGAACTTATTAAAATTATGTTTACTTCAAGTTGGGTTTAGCAAGAAGAGTAAGTTACGTTAGATTATGCCTATTTAAATTTATATATAAATATACTTATAAATGTAGTCTATAGATAAGAGATCTATAATCATTATTATTAATGAATAGAGTGATATCAATTGCTTTTACTTACAAATATGGACACACTAAATTAGTTGTTCTTTATTAAAAATTTTCTTATTTTATATATTTATTTCTTTAATAATTTTTCTACTTTTATTACACATCCTATTACGAAGGAATGGTGAATTGCATGTTTGTACAATTAAACTATTAACTATCTTCCATAAGTACCCTTTAACATGTAATTAAGGAGTTTGGTCCCTAAACTCTATTCTAGCAAAAAATTTTCAATATATGCTTAATGTTCAACTAATTTCTTGATAAATCAGTTCATACAAAAAAGAAGTGTAATTACTTGTAGTCTAAATCTTGTCACTATTTAGTACTAAGTGCTTACGATATAAATTGTTTCTATTGCACTGACAATTAATAGTTTTAAAAAATGATTAAAAGACTTAACTGTTTTAACTATACAAAATTTAAATTATCTAACTTTTCGATCCAATCTACTTTAATAATTTTTACTGTTAAAAATCGATCAATTTATTAATTAATCAGTAAATTTTTATTAATTAATAAATTCTAATAATTAGAATAAATCAATTAATTTTTATTTAATAATTTTAATTAAACTTTAAATTCATTGATGCATAAGCACATTCTCTTTCAATTATATTTTAAATTCTTTAAATTTATTTAATCTTTAATTAATTTTATAACGATCTAATATCGGTTGAATTTTTTAAACCTTTCATCTTAATAATTTAACTTTGAATATGATATTTAAAAGATTGATTTTAAATCTTTTTTTTGATGTACATTAGGTATCCCAATTTTTGCTGGACTGATCTTAAGCTCCTGAGACCCCACCCAAAGACTCCTAGAGAAAGTAAGTCTGAAATTTTAAGATTTCTCAGGTTCCTACATAGTCTGTACACTTCTGTGTACAAAGAGTCACATACTGATTTGTCAGCTACTGATTGATCACTAGTCTTATTCATTATCAGGTTCCCAGCAGGCTCGAGTTTTCTAGTAGCGGCAACTCCTACACTATCATTGAAAACGAGACGTTCATAATTGATCCGATCAAAGAGCATCTCCAGGAAGCAAGTAGAACATCAACAGAAAAATTTCCCTCTTCTCTCCTTTTCGGTGACTCGTAGTCAAGGCCTCCTCCTAAAGAGAGCTTATAAGTGAAAAGTTTAAATCTTTTTGTTATTATTGGACATTGAGCAAGACAACCTCTATATATACCAGCCCCACGGTGTGGAATTAGTTAGCTTAGCCTAGCGAAACTAATGAAGGCCCCTTTGTCCTTTTAACTTTGTCCCTCAACACAACGTTACACCATTCTGATGGAAAGACTTCAGTCACCTCCGGCGACTTACTCACCCTCCATCCACCACCAACTCAAGATTCGAAGCCCCAATGCCTCTCCCAGGACGCCACTTTCTGCGTTGGCACCGGCTCACTTTGTGACGATCTCTGCCAGACTTCAATTACATCAGACCCTGGAGACAATTTATGAAGAAGAAGTCGAAGAAGAATGCATAGAGAAAGGTCAGAGTTTATCTTCGTCAGTCTTGGCAACTCAGTCTACCTGTTTCTTAGAGGTGCAAAAATCCTTTCCATCTCAAAGGCGTCCATGGGGATGTGCTTAAGCAGCAAGAATTACCTCCATATGCGTGTAGAACGTCGTTTAATTAACTTGTCCCAACACATGAGATTGTTTTAGCCAAAGCTCATGTCGTACGTTGATTTGGTTGTACTAGTTTTTTCATGTCAACTGAAGTTTCTGAATTAGCAAAGTTATGCCTTTGCTACCATTCACAAAAAAAAAAAAAAAAAGTGTTATGCCTTTGCTGATCAAGAAAGAAGGTTTTTTTTTTTAATCTGAATTGAAGATCTTATAACTGTGTGTTTACCAGGTCAAGTTCTAAAAAACGAGTGACTCTCTTAGCTATCTCTCTTAACAGTTCAAGTACTTGCCGATAATCTTGATGATGATGAGGCTTCATTCCATGAAACTACTTTAAAATGTTTTTGTTTGGGATCGTCTTAAGAAATTTGTCCAATAACACAACAAACTAGTATTAAAAGAGAAAGAATATAATATTCCTTGGAAAAGAATCAAATTTGATACTTTTTCTTTATTGCAAATGAAAATGACAATGCATTACATCTAAAGTGCAAAGCAGTAAAGTGTTTATCCAAAACTTATTGCTGCCCTTTCTTTCTGGTGACCTCTTTGAGAGGGATAGTCCCACATCCTTGTCATGACATAGAACCCCAATTTTTCATGAAATTTCTTACTATTTACTGATCAAGTCATTTAAATAACTTCTTTGTAAAATACAAAAGAAACGTTGGGTACAATTGATGACGCTCTCGTAACCTTCACAAAGCGGAAAGTTTTGTGTATTGGGGCAGTCTTTTCTCAAGAAGGCCAAAAGATATTATGTGAGAAATTGAGAACTTGCAATTATTTGGGTCATTAAACGGAATTGATTATGTTAGTAGAGAGCAATATTAGTTCCAAGGTAGTAAAAACTAGAACTAGAATAGCATTGAATATAAGCTAAATAGGTTGAAAATTCTAATTCAAGATATAGAACAATGTTCGGAAAAAAGAATTAGTTTGGTATAGCCATAGAAAAGGTGAGATGTATGATTAGGCTATCACGTAGATATAGTTGGTAAGACTCGATATTGTATTTTCTTACCATTAATTATGAGGATCCAACTACTTTTCAATGGATAATGAATAGTTAAGAGAGAGATAAATGGATAAGCAATATAGTGAAGAATGTAATGTTTTACAAGATTAGAATATTAACTTCATTTTGTCAAATTTTGTTGAAAAAGGTTCACACTTTGGAAAATTTTATTGACATGTTGACAAAGTTGATTACCGTGAAGAAGTTCAAGTATTGCTTAGACTTGATTAATATCTCGAGATATTAAACATAGCTAAAACCTAACCTATATAGAATATATTTATCAAGGTAGAGATTGTTGGGTATAACTCATATACACAGATTTACAATCTTGAAGGCATCTTTTGGAGTGGGTTGTAAGAACACATTATATTTGTTAAGGTAAAGATTGTTGTGTGTATATATATATAGGCAACCAATCTTAAAGTATATCTAGACGAATGCAAGTGTTTCTAGGAAGTATTTGAGTGAACATAGCCTGATACACGACTGTATGCTAAGGCAGAAGTAAAGATATGAGTTAGAATACATGCATATTAGTATGACAAAAGTTATAGGACGTATTCCTTTAGCGTGTGTGAAGGTGTGTATTTTTTGGACAATGTGTTACATAGTCATGTAGAAGAGCATGTTCTTTTTGATAATAAATTACACAAATTGAGATGTATTTTACATCGTGTTTACAACAAGAATCTTAATTTGAAAAGTCTTTTTTAATGAAATTAAATTTCTAGAAAGATTCTAGAACTTATTAAAATTATGTTTACTTCAAGTTGGGTTTAGCAAGAAGAGTAAGTTATTTTAGATTATGCTTATGTTTATGCTTATGCTTATAGTAAGATTCTATAAGTATATTTATTTACATATAAATATACTTATAAATTTAGTCTATATATAAGATATCTATAATCGTTATTATTAATCGATAGAGTGATATCAATTACTTTTACTCACAAATATGGACACACTAAATTAGTTGATCTTTATTAAAAATTTTCGTATTTTATATATTTATTTCTTTAATAATTTTTCTACCTTTATTACACATCCTATTATGAAGGAATGGCGAATTGCATGTTTATACAATTAAACTATTAACTATCTTCCATAAGCACCCTTTAACATGTAATTAAGGAGTTTGGCCCCTAAACTCTAATCTAGCAACAAATTTTCAATATATGTTTAATGTTCAACTAATTTCTTGACAAACCAGTTCATACAAAAAAGAAGTGTAATTACTTGTAGTCTAAATCTTGTCACTATTTAGTACTAAGTGCTTACCATATAAATTGTTTCTATTGCACCGACAATTAATAGTTTTAAAAAGTGATTAAAAGATTTATCTGTTTTAACTATACAAATCTTAAATTGTCTAACTTTTCGATTCAATTTACTTTAATAATTTTTGTTGTTAAAAATCGATCAATTTATTAATTAATTGGTAAATTTTTATTAATAAGTAAATTACAATAAATCAATTAATTTTTATTTAATAATTTTTTAATTAAACTTTAAATTCTTTGATGAATAATCACAATCTCTTTCAATTATATTTTAAATTCTTTAAATTTATTTAATTTTTAATTAGTTTTATAACGATTTAATATCGATTGAATTTTTTAAACCTTTTATCTTATTAATTTAACTTTGAATCCGATATTTAAAAGATTGATTTTTAATCTTTTTTTTTTCTGATGTATATTAGGTATCCTAGTTTTTGCTAGACTGATCCTAAGCTCTTCAGACACCACCCCAAGAGTCTTAGAGAAGGTAAGTATGAAACTCTAAGATCCCTCAGATTCTTACGTAACCTGTATATTTCTGTGTACAAAGAATCTTATATTGATTTGTCAGTTGCTGATTGATCATTGGTCCTGTTCAATATTAGGTTCTCAGCAGGGTTGAGTTGCCTAATAACTCCAACTCTCACACCGTCGCTGAAAATAATTATTCCGACCAAGGAGCATCTCTAGGAAGCTAGAGGATCATCAACAGAAAAATTTTCCTCTTCTCTTATTTTAACTCAAGACCTCCTACAAAAGAGAGCTTTAAGGGAGAAGTTTAAATCTTTTTTTGTTATTATTGGACATGGAGCAAGACAGCCTCTATATATACCAGCCCCACGGTATGGAATTAATTAGCTTAGCCTAGCGAAACTGATGAAGGCCCCTTTATCCTTTTAACTTTGTCCCTCAACACAACGTTACACCATTCTCATGGAAAGACTTCAGTCACCTCCGGCGACTTACTCACCCTCCATCCACCACCAACTCAAGATTCGAAGCCCCAGTGCCTCTCCCAGGACGCCACTTTCTGCGTTGGCACCCGCTCACTTTGTGACGATCTCTGCCAGACTTCCCTTACATCAGACCCTGGAGACAATTTGTGAAGAAGAAGTCGAAGAAGAATGCGTAGAGAAAGGTCAGAGTTTATCGTCGTCAGTCTTGGCAACTCAGTCTACCTGTTTCTTAGAAGTGCAAAAATCCTTTTCATCTCAAAGGCGTCCATGGGGATGTGCTTAAGCAGCAAGAATTACCTCCATATGCGTGTAGAACGTCGTTTAACGTGACCGAACACATGAGATTGTTTTAGCCAAAGCTCATGTCGTACGTTGATTTGGTTGTACTAGTTTTTTCATGTCAATTGAAGTTTCTGAATTAGCAAAGTTATGCTTTTGCTACCATTCACAAAACAAAACAAAAAAAAAGTGTTATGCCTTTGCTGATCAAGAAAGAAGGTTTTCCTTATCTGAATTGAAGATCTTATAAACTGTGTGTTTACCAGGTCAAGTACTAAAAACGCGTGACTCTCTTACCTATCTCTCTTGACAGTTCAAGTACTTGCCGATAATCTTGATGATGATGAAGATTCATTCCATGAAACTACTTTAAAATGTTTTTGTTTGGGATCGTCTTAAGAAATTTGTCCAATAACACAACAAACTAGTATTAAAAGAGAAAGAATATAATATTCCTTGGAAAAGAATAAAATTTGATGCTTTTTCTTTATTGCAAATGAAAATGACAATGCATTATCATCTCAAGTGCAAAGCAGTAAAGTGTTTATCCAAAACTTATTGCTGCCCTTTCTGGTGACCTCTTTGAGAGGGATAGTCCCACATCCTTGTCATGACATAGAACCCAATTTTTCATGAAATTTCTTACCATTCTACCGGAAGATTACATCTTCAAGTCACTGAAATAGCTTCTTTATAAAATACAAAAGAAACATTGGGTATAATTGATGATGCTGTCCTGACCTTCATAAAGCGGGAAGTCTTGTGTATTGGGGTAGTCTTTTCTCGAGAAGGCCAAAAGATATTATGTGAGAAATTGAGAACTTCCAATTATTTGGGTCATTAAACGGAATTGGTTATGTTAGTTAAGCGGAACCAAAAGGTCTAGAAGTAAGGAAGAAGGAAAAATCAGAAGGTCTAGAGCATCTAGAAGGTCATATGGGAAATTTTAGGGAAGCAGTTATGAAACTTCAACAGAGTCAACACTTATCCAGAAGATGGTTGAATAACTCAAAACAAGCAAGAACAAAGCTTAAGTCTTTAATTAGCATTTATGTGCTGTCGGTTTGACATTTTCAACTAACCGTGCACATGAATATACCTAACTGTTACATTATATTTATGCCAAGACTTCATCCAAAATCAGAACAAGAGAAGAACACAGGAGGAGCCTCGGAAATTGTTACAGGAACCCTTGTTTGTTTTCTCAACACAAGAGTTTCTTTTGGCATAGACATAATGGAGAAGGGTATGAGATACATGCATAAATTGAACGCGGTTGCTCCCCCGGTTCTGCTATCACGTTCAAGAAGTTCCTCATGTCCAAGATTGGAAACCATTGTTGAAGAAGGAACAGAGAAGTTTCAAGTTCAAGTGGTGGTGTCAAAGAGGGTTTTATTTGTCTTTCCTGTGTTTGTTTCTCTAGTCTCTTTTTTCTTGTTGCATAGGAATTGATGATCCGGTTAAATATTTCATTTCTAGAGTCTTGTTTTCCCTTTTGTACATCAGTTGAATCACAATCGCGAATGCAATGTGCCTACTTTTATCTTAATGAAGTACGGAAAGACTCTTCCAGTCTGTTCTTATAACTTATTGTTCCATGTTGAGAAGATTGTATTCCTTACTGTTACAGATTTCGTTATTAACATGGAAAGTTCCATAAGACTCGAAACTTGAAGAATGTCTCATATATATGCATGCATATCTGAGCTCAAGTATAATGTTGATATTGAGCCGGAGGAATAGAAGAGTGTATACAGGGTTGTTCTGCACTTAATTCCTTCCACGTTTTAGAGATTAACAAAAAAAGATGACAACTTCAAAACTGTAATTTCATTAGGTAAACTGAAATAAACTGAATGGATACGTAACAATTATTACCAATGTTTTAACAGAACCTGAAACATGAAATTAATGATCTAGAAGTGCCAGTGAATTCATATATGCTTATCTCTTTATCAGTGGATTTTCCTTGTAATGCCAATTACAATGTATGCTTGCCTGAACTCAAAAGACAACAACTTTGACATGTATATAACAAAATGGATGAGCCTGGAGCTCTATAATCTGCTTTCATATGTTTCTCTTCTCAATAATATATTAAATGACCTTCCATTGATGTTGCCTTCTCTAATGGTGATTCATCGAATTGCTCTTCTCTTATCAATCATGTGTAGATTCTATTTCAACCAGTTTCCTAACTCTTACAATACAAGAGTATATTTCTAGCAACACAGAAATCGATTTAATCACGCTTTGTGTTATGGTTAATTTTGCAAACCTTGGAGTTGCACGGGAATGAACATACAATCTTTTTAATCTGCCCTATCATAAGTTGACTTTTCCCATCTTTTCTTGGAAGGTTGATGTATATTTTTCAACTTATCGATAAAATTGAGGGCTTGAATATACGTGGAGGAGGAAGGTGCCAATGTCAGTTAAGAAAACAGTTCATTGCATTATCTAAGTTATTGTTATTCAGAACTATTTGTCATAAGCAAAACTTCTAGAACTATGGAAATAAAAGTCGCCAACAAAAGATCCAAAGAGTTCGGTTACGGTCTAATCTTAGGCTAAGAACTCGTCAACTTAGCTATTTGTGGGCCAACTGCCTCCATCAACATCTCCAGCAATCATCTACTTCCCTCCCTATAGATATGGACGACCCTCTTCCATTCGCTCTTATACATTATTAAAACAACACCTCAAGTTAAAAACCGGTTCTACATCCCAGAAAGCAGAAATAATATGGTGAAGGAGGTGATCAGTCACATGCAACTCTTAGGAGAAGTGGCACCATCCCTTTTCGTATCTCGTCACAGATGTTCAAGTTGTCCTAAGTTGGAGACAATTATTGAAGAAATACCTCATCAAAACCAAAGCTTTGAGGTTGTGCTAAAGAGGGTCTTGTTTTTACTTCCTGCACTACTTTCTATTGCCTCGTATTTCTTGTTGTATAGACTTGTTTCAGGCAAAACATCACTGCAATATGATTGAAGCACTCCTGTTTTAGGTTAAATTAACTTGATTTCTATAAAACGTGGATTGTATACTTCCATAGTCCATCAATTGTGTTCCTCTCTTGTTGTCCCCTTAATTAAGTTACTTCAAGCCCATGATAACATGGTGCAAATCTTCATATATCTAATGATCAACTATTTCTGGAGGTACCTATAGATTTGCCATGCATGAAATTTCTATAAGACGCCGAGTTTATACGACTCAAAGATTCTAAAAAAGGGAAAAACAAAATCACGGACGTAAGTGTTTATGAAAATGTTCGTTGAAATGGATTCAATTTAACTTCCTATACTTCAAGAACATTATTCAATTTCCAATGAAACAATTAACAAGGGAATTGTTCATCTCCTCTAGCTTCCTTCTAATTTAACAACCAGAAGCTGTACATATGGACGATCATACAAAGTCTATAACTGAACTGGACTACTATGTTGTGGTTTCTTGCTAAATTCTTAGCATATTCGTTACAGAATCAACTGAGAAAAGTTCCTAGCAAGCACGATGTATTCGTTTTAGTCCCTAAAGACGACCCAACATTCGATGCAGAGTCAACTATGTGAAGTTAGGAGAAATTTGAAATTTCACCGAATGTTCAAGAGTAGTAGAATTAAAAGATAACGAACGTCTTTCGTTCCAACAAAAGGAATAAAAAAGCTAAGAGAGCACAAGCAGTCTCAGTTAAGGTTCATTAGCAGTATTTTACATTTGCTTAATCAGAATCATAGTTCATAAAAGGTTGGACCTTTACACATATTCTTCAAGATGGTGTCTCGTGAGTTGTTTTCAAAAACTGAAAAACGTAATTTAGGTTTGTATCAGAATTTCTACAACTGCAGTAAGACTCTTCTATCTCGGTACAAGGAAGGCGGCAATAATGGAAACTGTTATGTTCCATTATTGACCTTGCATGTTGTTTGAAGAAGAATATGTTCATTATCAATAACTTATCTTTGACTGCTTATCCAAACTTTGTTGTCCAACATTAGTCCGTCCTTGAAAGCAATTCCTTTTCGGTGGATAACCCTTCTAGATTGCCCAGTCGCCCTAACACAGTAACCCTGTAACCATTTGGCTTTTCACTCTCCAGTTAAGGGCTAAAACCATTTTTAAGCATTGGTTGTCTGGTATTTCATGACCAACTAACTAGTCATTTCCTTTCTCCCTATATATGTGTGCACTCATGCACCTTCCCTAAGCCATCTTTCAATTCAAAGCTTTTTACTGTACTCCATATTCCTTTCAAGCCTATTTCCTGCACTGCATTATCTAAAAGTAACCATCAAAGATTCTGTTCAAGCATTGGAGAAGATGGTGAGTGGGGTAAGGAAAATGTATCACTTGGGAGAAGTTGCACCAGCTCTTCTAATATCACCTCAAAGACGTTCAAGTTCTCCCAAATTGGAGACAATTGCAGAAGAAGGAGCGGAGAGGTTTCAAAATTTTCCTAACAGGGTGTTGATTTTTGTTCCTGTTGTGCTTTCAGTGGTCTCTTGCTTGCTGCTTGTTTCCAATGATCAGCAGAATGTACTCAGATGATTTCTTTCTACTTCTCTTTTGCTATTGGGAATGGATAAAACATAGTACTAGCTTAATTTCCTCTGTTACCAACAGAATAAAGTAAACTGTGAAACCTAATATTTCTGATACTATATTAGTATTGTAAGCGTACCTTTTGAGACACAACTACGATCGATTCAAATAAGTCCTAGCGCAGAATGATGCCTGGATTTCAAGTAGTCAATTACTTGGAAAGTTTTGTTTGTGAGGAATACTTGGCATAGGTAAAGCAGCTTCTTCATTTAGATGACAATAGTATGATCTTGTCATATGAAAAACACTTAGTTTTACGAGAAGCTAGCAACTTGTTTTGTATGGTGTAAATTTCCGTAAACACTTAGTTTCCAAAATGATTGATGCATGTCAATCAGTTGATCATCCATTCAGTAGGCAAACAAGTAAATTAAGAGCCTCAAAACCACATGGTTAGCCATGTTCTTTTACCTTTGACAGAAGTTTTTAATTCTTGCTGCCGCATAATGGCCTGATAACAGAATTATCATCATGGTTTCAGTATTTTTGGCATCACAGTCTTATGATTCATCCAAACATGGAACCAGAAGTTAAAGATAATTATGAAGGAATGTTCCAATTCAGAGATCAAGTAGCAAAAAGGAAAAGAAATTTTGAGATACTAGAAACTAATATTTGCAAAAGCCAGACTGTTGAAAAAGCAAAATTTTTTACTAATCTTCAAACCATTCCGCCACAGAAATTAGTACAAAGCTTTGGGAGATCCCTAAGCCTATACCGTAGGCATAATATTGATATTTTCCTTTTCTCTCCATTTCCAATCTTACAATACACAAATGAAGACTTTCACAATCCTCTGATGAATCAAATTAAGCCATTCCCACCATGACCAGATCTTTGTATAACGAGAAAAATATAGCCAAAGACAAGACTAGTGGAAGAACGAACAACCCTCCCTTACGATCAACTTCAATATTTTGAGAACACTCCTCTTCTATAATGGTCTCCAACCTTGGATTGCTAGAAGACCTTCTGTGAGATACGTAAAGGGCTGGTGCTACTTCACCGAAAGCGTAGATTTTTCTCACCTCCCTCCTCATCTGCAAAATCCCAAAAAGAGTTGTAATATGATGACTCCAAAGTTTTTGTAATCCAAAGTTGGGCACTTTGAGGGAGGAGAAGGTGAGTGGAACAGGAAGCTTGAGCCTTGGGTAGTGAAAGACGAAGGCAATGGATCCAGAGAGAGAGCCAGGAATGGTCTGTGGCGGGTGAAGATAAGAGTGGCTGTGATGAAAGATATATATATATACAAGAAGTTAAGTCCAAAAGAGGACAAATTGGCTAAAACAAAGGAACGAACCAGGAAAGGCCATGGAAGGTGTGGTGTTGGCAAGGTTTCTAGACTAAATTAACAATATTGACGGTGGATTCACGAGATTGAAGGTTTGAACTTGTGCACTTCATTGATTGGGCAGGGAGCTGTACATTTTAAGCATGTGCTTTTGACCATTCCATAATTGAAGCAGATAAGGATATTCACACTAAAAGGCGGCCCAAAGGCCTAAGCCTTGAGTAATAGAAGAAAACGTTTCAGGTTATGAAAAATGAGTCCAAATTTTCTGTCTAATTTTATGGTGTCTTATTCTGTTTCACGAATTTTAGTCATTTATTTATGTAGATCTTGCGTGGTTTTCACATAAATGAACGCGAGATCTGCATAAATAAATGGTTGAGATTTATGGGATAGAATAAAATACTATAATATTAGACAGAAGATCCTTTCCCATAAAAAATGAGTTTTGATGAGCACCGGAGGAAGTGTGAAGAACGCGACTGCCGGATAAAGGAAATGGACAAGCCGAGTGGATTCCAATCACCAACCAGATCTTTTATCTCTTTCCCTTGTATCTAATCTTTGAACTTTGGAAGAATTGCCACATTATGTATCTTTATGTAAATTCCTTAACACGGAGACAGCGTCACTGAGTTGGTAATTGGCATTTATGTTAAACAAAAGGCTTGTATTGTTCGTTGAGTGAATTTTGCCACAAATAAGGAATTAACTCGGTCTTTCTCACACAATCTAATGTGCCCTTTACGCCTACGGTAATAGAAATATATTTTGTGGCCTTTTTCATGCGAATTGCATATGCAGATACTTTGATTAGGTAGCTAGCTCATCTTTTCAATTCAGATTAGCTACGTCCTGAATTGACAGTTTTATCATATAGAATCAGATACTCAATCAACAGCAATCTAGGAAACAAGCAAGCATGGATCATCATTATTCAAGTATTGCGCGAGATACTAGGGATGGCAACGGGGCGGATATGGGGCGGGTATGCTATCCCCCGTACCCGCCCCATGAACTCGCCCTCACCTCCATACCCGCCTCCATCTCCGTCGGAAATTTTTTGGCACCCTCCATACCTGTATCCGTTGGAGGTTTGACCCCCATCGGGTACCCGTTTACCCGCCTCTTTTTTTTCAAAGATAAGTTTATTTAATATGAATGGACCATTTGTTTTTCTTTTAAATTTTCATGCTACATTCATACATACATACTGAATTTAAATAAGCTTATCTTTATTTAATTGTTGAGTTTGTATATACATATATATATAATGGCAAAATTGTAATTACTATATAACAGATAAACAGGTATGGGGGGTGATATCCCCATACCTGCCCCGATACCCGACGGATATTTTTGCTAACCTCCCATACTCGCCCCACTGGTAAAAATTTGCTCCCCATATCCGTCCCCATTCGGGTAATTTTATCGGGTACCCATCGAGTTCGGGTACAATTGCCATCCCTACGAGATACACATATGAGCTGCATCAAATGCAAATAAAGGTCACTTATGATGTGATGACCAGAGGCCATCTAGCTCACCCAATCAACTGCAATTACGATATTCAATGCCACCACGAAGCAAGCAACCATACTGTCCAACATTCCAACCACTACACCTATACGCTGTCTTCCCTTCTAACTGGAAGACAATAGTGATTACAAAATCTGTAACCAGTAAACATTGTAAGTACACCACCAGCATCTGTCCAAACTTCCTCTTCACTAGTCCCCGAAGCTCAAACGGCTTCAGCATTCCCTGGAATACGTTACATAATTTGATAGTCTACAAGCAGATGTTGTGGGATTACTTCCCTCAAGGAGTTAACTCCTGGAATGCGCTTCTAAAGAAACATCTTGGCATACATGTGAATGGCTTAAGTTAGCCATTGGAGGCTTCTTTCAGAGTTGCCATAATCTCTGGGTAATAAAACCTAACAATACTAGCTGGAACAGTCAACAGGATATATACTCAGAACTGTGTCACGGTAGCTCTCCAAAATGTACCTCTAGGTCAGGAAGTTTTATACATGAACATGTAAGATTGATCGGACATAACACCACCTTCTTCAGCTAGAAGTGCCTTTTCTATTCCAGGATATGTATGCTGTGTCTCCATATGGTCTGAAAACAAAATGCATCATAGGTGGACTACAGAGTTTTAGTAGCAGATAAAAAAAAAGTTTGGTGTGCATGACAGATCCAATAAAATAAGCATTTTGCACAAATATATTTTCAAAGGTATCCTCTTTTAGATATACCATAGGTGGAAGTTATGCCACAAGAAATTCAGCAATCACCAGCCTGAAGATTGCTTAATGTAATGTTTCAACATTCAGTTGTGTTGGCAAATAAACATGTAGATTTTGAGTAATATTTGTACAAATCCATTACCTTGGATTATTAACGTGTAGCAATATGAAAGCAAGTGCAATGACTATAGAAGAAGAACCAATAAAAATGCAAGCAACCCCAAGGAAGTCATTCCTCCCTCCCAACCAACTCGATGTTGAAATAACAAGTTTCTTTTTTCCCCCAAAGCTGTATGCATTATAGTTATTCGTCAGCTTGACGTCAATGACATCATCTTCTTCTAAATCCTCTTCAATTCTCCCATATAACTTCCGGAAGCTTGGAAGGGCAGCAGTCCGCATCCACACAATCAGATCTTCTTGATTGCTTAACTGTTAAAAACAATCAACCAAAAGCCAAAGGCATGAAAAGGAAAGAAATAAAATAATAGATGATAAATCAATACTTTTCAGCAGAATCTATAGAAACGGTTATCGCCGGGTATACAGCTCTTAAAAGAATTGAAGGGCATGCAGGCATGGTAGAGGGTGTTTCGTCAAGATAACTCACAAAATACCACTGAAGAGCATAATAGGTTCAATAAACGATAGAGTAAATACAATGGAAATTGGCATGAGTGTTGAGCCATGCAAATACAGAGTCCTGGTCTCTAGGGGGGAATTTGAAATCTATTTTGGGGCTATTATCTCTTAAGACAGAGTGGGCATTCAAAGACAAAAGAAAGTGAAAACTTGTTCCAAGGTAATTTCTTTTGGATGTTGCAGCAATTAAGTTGTTAAGAACTTATTAATAGATTAAAAATATATATATATATGAAGTGCAATAATGCCATGTCCCAGTCCATTAACACTTACGGGAATATTTTGATCCAGCTTTCCACCACCTATCAGAGTTCCATTCTGGAAATTGAAGGGATATACTTGCTTTCCAAATTTGTGATCACGGTCACTTTTCCATGCAATGTTTTTTCTGTTGATCCTTAATTCTACACCACCACGAACAAATGTATATGTGTCATTAAATAAGCTCCACGCTATCAACCCACATGGGATGATAGGTAGGCCATTATTAGATTGCTGGGGTTCACAGGAGCTTGTGTGGTTGTACTTCAGCCCATGCAAGAGCTGCTGATCACTTCTGCTCTTTACGTATCTGAAAAAGATTCAGAAGTTTTCAATGTACAAATTCATGAATCTGGGAATGCTGGGAATAACACTCAGAAATTGCATATCATAAATCATATAAAAAAACAGGAAACAAAATTTCCAGAGGAACCAATATTAGGATCAAAAGATTTTTTTCAAATCAAATATGGTCTGAATATATCCCAGCTGAAATTTCGACAATAGTTTGCTTCAATGAAAATGAAGTGTTATTTGCTCACCCAACATTTTTATCAACAGTACACAAAACTGAAGGAACAAAACTAAAACTTCTTAACCAAATTAAGGCAATAGGCAATAAAGACAAAAACTCACCTACGGTGGTTTTGATAGAAATTATCAAGCTGATAGTATATGTATATTGGAGCTTTCATATATTTGGTCACCTGCATGACAAATCATGTAAAGCAAAAGTGTCAATACTGAAATTTTCTTCATCACAGGTGCTGTTGAGAGGCTTATGAACATCACCATCAAAGGCTATTTTTAATTGAAGAGAAAGATTAAGCAACACATTCCAACTAGATATCCTTCTACTTCAAAGATAACTGATTCATGAGCAAATTGTAGAGAATCAATATGAGATAAAGGCAACGCCAACAAAAAGTATCACCTTCAACTGCCGAGAACAATTTTTGGAAATTGAGTCATCTTTGATATAAGAAACTTTGTTGCCGTTAAAGGCCTCAGGTACACATTCTGCATCATAGCGATCAACAATCTCAATGACCTAGAAACCAACATAACGTTAAATAATATTCTGCCCAAAAATTTTATAGCAAGAAAAGAGGAGACATCTTTTTAAGAAATTATTAAGCAAAAATGCTACTCACACTACGGGAAAGTCGAAGAGTGATGAGCCCAACAGGAACGAACGTAAAACCCATCAACAAAAATATAGATATAACCTACCAAATAAACACTTCATCAGGATCCATAAACAAAGGATATTTTGATAATGAGAAGATTGAGATAAACGGTAAAAAAATAAAAAGACTATACTCAGCCAAAAACATATCAGTTGTAGCCTATTTGCACTTACCCATGCTGGTGTAAGGACAGGTTTACAAGCTGGAAGGCTTTTTTGGGTAAACTGGTAGAAAGCTGACAACAAAACAAGACAAAATTGATGGCCACAATCATATAATTATACCCAATACGAAGTAAAAAGTGAAAGCAATGAAAGTGCTGACGCCAATTACTTCTATTTCGTCCTGTATGTATTGGAATAGTGCGAACTCCGGTGGAATCAGATGAAGTACTTCCACCATCCACATCCATTAATGAAATCTCTTCAGTAGCACCAAGATACCCCCAATTTACAAGATTTCAAGATCAACACTGCATTTCCAACAACGGTACCTTCATTTTACAATCCTAAATCACACAGGAACAACATAAGCACATAATTCAAATAAATCTAAAAGAATATCTTCAAAACTATTTCTTTACAAGCTCTAAGCAGTTATTATCAAGGTTCTAAATGATCATTAGAACTCCCGTATTACGAACTATATGAAAGCAAGATGAAAAGGGTCACTCCGACTAAGCTAGCTCTAAGGCAAATTCATGTAAAGCCGTGATTTTCCTACAAAGGGAAACAGAGGGCAGGAGTATGGAGAGTTGTACCAAGAAAACGAAGCAGGAACTGTTTTCACAGCGACTCTCCTATTCTTCAGAGTGTTGGCCAGCAAAAAAAATAGATTGATGGATGGAAGCAAAAGGGATCGGAGTCAGAGATTAGGAATTGAAATGGAAAGATGAAGCAGCACAACCGTAAGAAGACAAAGAGGAAGGTGAGAAGCGAAGCGAGGGGTTGTCTCTGCCCAGAATTTTGGAATCCTGTTGGCTTTGTTTGGTAAAGGTTCCTATTTCCTTTTCCATTTTTAACATAATATTAATGGTTTAAAGTTTAAATAAAATTAAACATGTCAAAGCAGCCTTTTCTTCCATTGTTTTACGGTAAGGTAGAGTCCTTCATGACCGTCTTTACTGCTATCCGTATTTTCATAATAAAGACTTTAATTTTCATAAAGAGAAGAAAGATTCTTGTACATCGTACCTTTGTTAAATTTTTTGTTTTTGTTTTTATTACAAGGGAAAAGAGAGCAAGAAAAAACTAGGGGATAGATCGGCGATATAAGACACCGTGAAAATCACGGTACATAATGGCGAAGACAAGCGACGAAGCCGCCTGGAGCTTGTGGACCCCGGGGCTGGAATAAGCAGCTAGGGCAGCAAGACTGTCCGCACTCTGATTGCCTTCCCGATAGACATGCTGGAACTTCAAGTCCTAATCGCGACACAACAGCTCCCGTATACCTGCCACCAAAAAAGAATAGTCATTCAAAGGTAAGCTCGATGTGAAGAGGATATTTATAACCTCCAGGGAACCCACTTCAAGGATAACTCGCCGAAAGCCCCTAGTTCATGCCAAGTTAGGCCCTGAGTAGACGCCCTAAAGTTCCGCCACAAGGGGGGAGCTCCGACTGATATGATGAAGAAAACCCCCGCACCATCGGCCCGACAATCCCTGATCAGCCCACCGGCAGTGGCGATAGTGGCTCCACTTTTAACTGCTCCATCCGTATTGAGCTTGAACCAGCCTTTCGAAGGCTTGGTCCAGCCCACCAATTGGCCCACCACTAACCCTTGGGCCCCGTGCACACTCCCCGCGTACCTTTGTTAAATTTATTACAAAAGGATGTTACCATTTGGGGTGACAATGTATCCGGCAGGCCTGGGCCCAAGATGGCCCAATTGGGTAGCCTATTATTTTGTCTTTACCTTTTGGGCCTCAAGCTTGTATAATATAGTTCTGGGCTTGACTTAAGGTTCAGTCGTTTAGTCAATCAAAGTTTAGCTCGTTACCTTCAACCTAGGTAAGGTCGAATCAAAATGAGCCCACACCCAATTGACAAGCCTAATTACTGTAAGGTTTATCTATATAATTACAGGTGATAAAATACTGACAAATGATTTAGTTTCAAAATTATTTCAACATTTTGTTGAAAAATAAAATTCTATTTGATAAAGAAAAAGGGTATACTTCAGCATCTCAACTAATTCTTATGTATATAAAGAGATTGTAAATTCAATTAGATGATCTATATTTATAATTCACCATACATTAGTTTTTCAGAAATTTGATACCACAAGTCATAGTTTAATATATTGATTATAATAAACTAAAAATATATTTAATTAAATTAGAATGAATTTAATATACTAATTATTATCATAATTTTTTTTCATCTTTTGTTATTATAGTGATTTGAAAATTTAATTGTTGCTAAAAATGAAAGCCTGATATAATAAATATATTTATTTTAAGCCATCTTTTTTCTTACAATTTTATAAATTTGATTGTTATATTGTTTACACTTTAATGAAAACGAACCTTTTTATTATTTTGATTAAAGTTATTTAAATTCATATTTCATCTTTTTATTTTATTATTTAATTTTATTATGTTAAAAGAAAATTTATAAGAGGGTAGGATAAGTTTAAGGTAAAAGATATTAACATTTTCTATAGTTTCACAAATTATGTCAAAAGTTTTATGTTTAAATTTTTTTAAAAAGTCTTTATGGTTACCTTTAATTCTCTTTAACCCTTCTTGTTTTATTTTTATGGCTTAGTTACATTGGGTTAGCTTTGTGGTTTGTACTTTCTTTTTTACGTTTTAATCCTTAAATTTATAAACTATCATTTAAAAATTTATACGTGGTGTGTCATGTAATTTAAGAAAACTAAATAAACATTGTTAAATAACAATATTTTTAAAGTAGGAAATGTGAGCCACGTAAGAAACGACATTATGTGGATTGAATCATAAAGATGGAATAAAAAGAGAGACTGAGGCCTTGGTATATTGCTCATCTATACACTTAGATGATCATTTTTCCATAAAATCTCACACAAGGTATACATGAGAGACCACTATCAAAACGATAGCCACGACCACCATGTTTCTTTCTTCCTCCACACTTACATATGTAGTTCTGCCGGATTCTGGCGGAACGGAACGTTGCCGTTTGGATCCATGAACTGATTGCTTTCTGTGATGACTTC
>JANIJH010000003.1:53811164-53821854 GCA_024520975.1 Erythroxylum areolatum
GTTTTAGTTTTCTGAGTTTTATGAATGATTCCGATGATATGTATTGGAAATAAGTACATGCATTAGTTGGATGATGTATTATATGTTGAGAATAAACACATGCATGAGTTATATTAGTTGAATGGTTCAGTGAAAGTGATGATGAGATGGGTTGGTAATATTGTACAATGGAAAGGTGGAGGTGTAATACCGATTGCATGTAGCTTAAAGAGAAACTTAGTGAAGTAGAAAGGTTTCAGATGAGTGGAGTAGTTGTGATGAATGAGTGTTAAGGAAACAAATGTAGTAAGGGTGAAAAGTTACAGTAGAGAGAGGAAGAAGATGACCAAATGCAGTGAAGTTCGCCGCGGCGAAGTTTCCTGACAGCTTGCATATACTTTGATATTTTAGGCATAACTTTCTCTGTAGTTATCCGAATGGAGTGATTTTTGATTTGGAATAAACTAGAGACATAAGGATACAAATTTTATGAAGAGATTAAAATCTAATTCTGTATCTAAGAATTTCATAATCTGATTGGAATTTGAGATAAGAATTCTGTTGAATCTCAAGAACAACCTGAAATCTTTTGAGTATAACTTTCAGTATACTAAACCAAATTGGACAAACTTAGTATCTCAACTCCCTAATGTGAATAACTGAGCAAGGTGGACCTGAAAGTTGAGTATGAAATAAATCTGGATTGAGGAATTGAGTTGGTTTCATACGAATGATAATATGAGAATATTAAGGATAAGAAACCCAAATTTGTCATGAGCATGCATCATACATATTCAATATATATGTGCATAATTGAATTCATAATTGTGCATAATAGTAATATATGTTTGTAATGAATGCTATAGAGGAACGCATCGAGCAACCGATTCCAGATATTGTTGGGACTTCGAGGTAATAAACATTAAGGGAGCTTTTGTAAGTAATCTTAGACGGTATTTTGTGTAAATAATTTAAATGGTAAATTTTGTGATTAACCTAAAATTGATATTGATGACTGTGTACTGAATTGTATACCGATTCCGGACATGAATGTCTGAGGTACTGATTGATGAATGAGATATTGAACTACTTTTTCATGTGAATATGATTGATTACTTGCTTTGCACATGTAATGTCTGAAATGACCTTGTTTTGTTTTAAAACTGTTGAGTCCTAGTTGTGGGTAAATAGGCATGCCTAGAAGGGTCTGCAGCTGCTCCTATTATTGACACTTCGGTGTCTCCTGTATTGACACTTCGATGTCTCCTGATATCAAGACATATGTCTCTCCTTTTGATAGCAATCATGGTATCTCCTGTATAAGTCCCGTTACCCGCTTCTGTAAATGGATTTAACAGTTATATGATTTTGTATTCTGATTTCTGTTTGACTCTGATGTAAACAAGAAATTGTGTTTTGATTATGAATACCCTCTCTTGAGACTCAGTTCTATTTTCTGTACAATCCGTTTGAGTTCTAATATAATATGTTGAATTGTTCGTTCCGATAAATTGTTAATGCATGCTTCTAATATATCATGATTGTGTATATTTAGTTGTCAGTTTAAGCATAGATTAGTTATTACTCACTAAGCTATATGCTTAGTACGATGGATTTACCCCGTGTAGGTTCAGAGGGAAGGACATAAGGACTGGGACGAGTCAACCGCAATGGCCAATGAAGTCTAAGTCTTGTTTTGTTAAAATTGTATTTTTGGAGTTTGTTTTTGGCTTGTCTTTGATGTCTATGACTTTGGATTTATTTGAAGGTTTGTAATAACCCTAATTCAGGCTGGCTCTGAAATTATGTTATGTTCAAATGCTTTGGAAATGTTTATTTTTGGATGCTATGCTTTTGTGAAATGTTGACGAATGTTTCGTATTTATTGGTTTTGTCTCGATTCTGTATGCATGTATGATATGTTGTTTGCGTGGCATCCCCGTATCCTCCTAGGGGGTATTAGGGCGTCACACACCCCTCCGTCCTTCTCTCTATACATAAAGAGGTGCAGAAGAAGCTTAATCTTAAAACATCATTCTTCTTGTCTCAAGGCTAGCATAAGGGAGATAGATTCACCATTGGAGAACCAAACGACATAACACACACCCATCTTCTTAAAATATGCTCTCTTCTTGGTTCTTCTGCTTAATTCTTAGAGACAATTCCTACTACACCCTTTGGAGTGCACTGAAGCTGGTGGAGAAGGCGTTAACCTTAGGGTCGGATCCCGTTGTCCTACTATACCATAAAAAGGGAATTTCTAACTTAGGGCAATGATTTTTCACGACGCCTTGCATTTAGATAAACTACTCCAATTTTATTTTTTTACTATTTTTGCTAACACGCTTTACCTTTTGGAGATAATAACCCTTTCAATCTCCTCTTACTTGTTGGCAACGATCGTCTCTTCTTATTGTTTAGGTAAAAGAATTTATTTGTATTAAAAAAGTATTATAATGAACAATTGTAGTAACTATATAGAAATAAATTGAGGATTAAGAAGGTTCTGACTATTGCACCCAATTACTAGAAGAAGTTAAAAGTGGTGCCCTATAGGTCGACATATGGTCAGAATTGCCTTAAAAGTTGTTAAATTCAAGATGCTTTGTTAACTGTTTGTGTTAGCTGATGTATGGATAATTAGAGGGTTAATTTTTATTTAGATAATTGGGTTATTCTTATTCTCTTATATTCATTTGTTTGTTTATATAAGTGTTGAGCTCCCCTTTTATACATTTGAAAAGGTTGATAAAATTACCAAAGAGGTGGTCAAATAAGGTTTTAGGGAGGCTTTGATTCAATTCCTTGATTATATTCTTAAAGAGGTCATTAATTATATGGCCCAAGTTCCACCCATAGTGTGCCATATAACACCAACACTTTTAAAGACAATATGGTTTTGTAATGCCCCATTAGTTTTTTAATAGAAAATGACCCTAGGGGTTACAGGTGATAACTAATGAAAAAATATAAAGCTAAATGATAGTTTACCAAAATGAAAAATGGTATAAATTATTTAGGATTCAATACAATTAGCCTTACTTTTATCAAACCAAACAAGGTCATAACCTATATTTTGATAACAACAAAAAATATTGCAACTACTACATTTACTTTTGGTAATATTACTAGCTATATTACAATGAAAATAATCAATATATGAAAAATGAAGTTCAATAGAATGGTGAAGTGAGCAAAGGAGCTAATTGAACAAATTAAAAATTAAAAGATAGAGAAAATGAATAAGTGGCATACAAATGCAACTTTCAAAGGAATTTAAGTGAAGAACTAAAAATAACAAGGAATGAAGCAAAATAAGATTGAAATAAATTATTATAATCATTATTATAATCTTATCTTGGACATTTTAATAAATTAGGGGTTCAATCATTATAATCACTATTAGGCTAGGGAATAGGCTAGCTGAAGGTAGGTGTCTCGTTAGTTAAACGTGGCTAGAAACTAGTTGTAGTAGTAGCTAGTTTACGTGTCTAACTACCATTTACGTTAGTTTTGGTTATAAATAGATCACAAATGAATTGCAAGAAGAATTTTTGACATATTAAAGAGTTGCTAAAAGCATTGAGAGGTTAGAGAGTGTATGTTGAGACTCTGAACATCAGTGTGAGCATGTAGGGGAGGTTTTAAGTTATATATGATTGTGCAATTATGAAAATTAGGGAAATTATTTGTGTACATTTTGTAAGGATTCCTTTTAAACTTAAACAAGATTTGTAAAGGATTTTCTTCACTTATGACAAAGCAAGACATTTGTAAGGGTTCTTCTCTGTCGTTCTTCTTTATCCGTGACAAAGAAGATATTATATGAAAGGTTCATTTTCATCCGTTAAAGGAAAAAGATAGTGAATCCCATATGGAGTTTAGAGATTGGACATAGGCCAAAGGTTATTTAGTCCAACCACTATAAATGTCTCTCTTTCCTTATTATCTTTTATTATTAGTATTATGTTTTTTTTATGATTGGCTTATATGAAATTTTCATATAACCATTTATTAGAATATATAGTTCATTCATTAGTTTAAAATAGATTAAAAAATCAAATACAATTAACCCACTGTCTTGTATGGCAACTAAGAGCCAACAATTGTGATTAGAGTGAGTTTCATTCATTATGTATAATTTTTTAGCAAAAATTTAGTAAAGCTCACTATGAAAAAATTTGATTCAATTTTTAGCTATAAGGACCAAGATATCAATATTACACCATTTCTCATTGGAAATGATTACTTATTTTTGAGAACTAGGATGAAAGTCTTATTTATGATTAAAGATTTTGATTTATAAGATATGGTAGAGAAAAGTGAGTGAAATAAAAATGATAGTGTACTCATTATATTAAATAGTAAGTTACTATACATTGTGTTTTTCACATTAGAAAGGTATATACTTTCCAAAGTTTTATTGTGTCAAAATGCCTATAATATTGACAAATATTTGATTTTACATGTGGTAATGATTATTATAATGATATTTTCGTTAATAATATTACACATAATTTTGAAGAGAATTTAAATGACAATTAAGAATGGAGTAAAAAGAAAGAGAAGGCGGACCAAAAGAAAAAGGGAGCACTAGAAGCCATATGGAATGATACAAGCAATTCAAAATGTAAAGAATCAAATAATAAGATGGCTACATGTGCTTTCTAACTAATAATATTAAGGTATCATCTTTCTCAAATTCCTATGGTGATAGTGACAATTGCAATGGTCAGCTTTCATATGATAAGGTAGTTAAATCCCTAAAAACTATGAGTATGGATAGGAAAAAAATTGTCTTCCAAGTATAAAGAGGTTTTAAAAACCTTAGATGCATGCATGATAGAGAGTGATAAATTAAAAAGTGATATGTATAACATTGTAGATTCTAAGAGTGTGGTTGTTACCAATGATGACGATCATGATTTGTTGCATGAAAATGGGGCATTAAAGAAGAATAACAATAACCTCAAAGAGTCATTGTCCAAATTCATTATGGGTATCAAAAAATTAAGTAACATACTTGAATCCTAAAAGAGCTCTAAGATAGACACAAAATTGGGCTTCACTTATGAAAGTGCACCATCCAATGTCAATATAATTTTTATGAAGAGCAAGCATTTACATTATAATTTGTGCCCGAATCATCATATGAGCATCCAAAATCCAATTCTTGATATGAAAACTTTAATTCTCTTGCATAATCTTCTAAGTCCTAAGGAAAATAAAAATTCCAAGCATTTATGTATGAGTTATATTTTAAACCTAGAAGGCCTACAAGGCAAAATAGCTAATTTTTATAGAAAACCACATTAATAAACATGCAATATTCCTTTAATTCAAATAGGTCACTTAAATACCATAAGGCTATTTAAAAATATCATAATCATCATAGGCTACTATACAATCATTTGTAAGATGTCTGCAATTCTTATAGGTCTTATTTACACTAAATAAGCTTGTCAACGTTAAACCATTTGTTAGGACTTATTATCAAATAAAAAGAGCTTCTTAGCCCCCTTGACACACCGAAACTAGAGCTTTAAATTACTATTATATCCAAAGAAGTCACGTGTATGCCACATTGTTATTAGTTACATTCATATGAATCATATACTTGAAAATCATCTTATATGAGATGTCACTTTTATGGTGATTATAAGCATATGATATGTGTTAAATATACTTTACTTTTTGCATGATTTTGAGAGCATTATACTTGTATGTTGAGTATTTTTATAAGCTTTGGTACTCAAAGTGAGTTAGGTCTATTTTAGCCTCTCAAAGAAAAAAAAAGAGTTTTTGGAGAATAATTGAATTAATTGGGAGCAACTTTAAAAGACCTAAAGAAAGGGATTAGAAAGAAAACAACACGATAACCTGATACTGACCATGTTCCAATATGCCCCATTTTTTAAAGGAGATTTTCGCCCAGGACACATGATGGCAACACCCCATTGTGTCTAAGTTATATTTAAAGTAGGGGCATTTTATTTCTCCAAGTGTAACCAATATATCCTTATTTTCCACCCAGGTTCACTAATATAGTAGTCATATACACACTCCAGAGTTGTGGTAATTAATTATATAAAATTAACAAAAAGACATAATAAGCAACACAGAGCCCAACACAGTCCTATATTAAGGTCATGTTAGGTAGAAAAATTAGGGTTCATTTAATTAAAAGATAAGGTGATAAAAAGCAAACTGAGACTTTTTGTTATATTAGTTTTGAGGCAAAAAGAGTTCATTAAGAGCTAGATTAAGTAGATAGAGATTAAAAGGAAAGATAATCTTGGAAGAGGAACAAGAAAGCCATAAAGATTCATTAAGAATTTGAATATTCACAAAAAATAAAGATATTTCCTTTATCTTTTGTTCTTCCTTTTTTTGTGTGATTTTCCTTTATTTTCTTATGAACTAATTTGGATATAAATTTAAGTAAGATGAATACCATGATTTGACGTCTTAAATTGATATTTTAATTTAATAAAATTTTTAGTTTTCTTGAGATTTGTTCATATTCTTATATTGATTTGAATCAAAAGAACGAGAGTTGAAGATTTAATAATTAGATTAATCCATTGAGACTAAGAGATGATTTGTATGTTTAAGTTACAAAATGAATGATGAGGATTGAATATGTTACTTGAGAGAGAACTATATGATCCTTTTGGGTTAGATTAAAACCTATCATGAGAGTTTAGGAATCAAATTAATGCAATCTTAGGTTGTTTTGATTAGAAAAAGATTCGATCAATTTGATTTAGGAATATGGATTGTTTACTTGAGAGATAATATAACTACAACTTAGAAATTCTTAACAGCTTAAGGAACTAGTTGATCATTAAATCAAAGTGAAATTAAAGCATAGTGAAATCTTAAGGCATATCTTACAAAGTTCTTATTCATTTATCTATTATTTTAATCTTAATCACTATTTTAGTTTGGTGTTTTATAAATTTATTTTATTTCAAATAAAGTATCTTTAATAGTCTAAATAATTAATTTTATGAGAAAATAGTAACTGATAAGTAGTTCTCATAGGATCGATTCGTACTTGGCAATGCTAGTTACAATTGCATCGTGCACATGACAGTTAAAATAATAAGTTTTTAACTTGTTACCATGGACTGGTTGAATAAGGCAACTAGCAAGATCATTTTTTCCTTCCCTTTATCAATTAAATGCTTGAGAGGTTGGTAATGATGGTTATTTTGGTTTCTTTAAAATTACCATTCATCCTAATGACTAAAAGAAGACCATATTTATATGTTGTTATAATAGTTTTGCCTACAGGAGAATGCCTTTTGGTATTTGTAATGCTCTTACTACGTTTCAACATTATATCGTGGCTATTTTTTCTGAATTTTTTAGAATATTATGGAAATGCTTATTGATGATTTCTCTGTATATGGCATTACTTTTAGTGAATGTTTAACTAATTTGTCTAAAGTGTTGAAGTGATGTAAAGAAGTTAATCTTGCTATGAATTGAGAGAAATGTCATTTCATGGTAAAGGCATTGTTCTAAGATACTTGGTGTCTGAGTAAAAGATTGAGGTTGATAAAGTAAAAGTTGAGGTGATTGAGAAGATGCTACTGTACACCTCTATTAAGGGCATAAGGAGTTTTTTAGGCTGTTTCAATTTCTACTAGCATTTTATAAAATATTTTTCTAAAAGTGCTACACCTTTGATTAACTTATTTCTTAAAATTTTTACTTTTAATTTTGACTAAAAGTGTCTTGATGCTTTTTACAGTTTGAAAGAGGTACTTATCTCTATCCAATTATACAACCTCCAAATTGGAACCTCCCTTTTAAGGTCAAGTATAGTGCAAATGATAATGCAATGGAGTAATTTTATGGCAAAAGAAAGACAAAAAGGTTTATGCAATTTACTATGCAAGTTAAATTTTAGATATGGCCCAAGTTAAATATGTTACCATTGATAAAAAGGTAGTGTTTACCATTAACAAATTTCAATTATACTGGGAGGGTTAAAAAATTATTGTTTATACCAATCATTCTACCATTAAGTTTCTCTTAAATAAGAAGAATGTCAAACCAATACTAATTCAATGGATACTTTTTCTTTAAAATTTTGACCTTGAAATTTGGGATAAGAAGGGAATTGAAAATTTTCTATTGGATTATTTTTCTGGACTGAGATAATAGTTAGATGAGAATGAAGAAGATAAGCTACTTATTGATGATTCATTCCCTAATGATTCACTATTCATAATCTCAAAGTTGGAAGCTCTGTGGTATGCTGATTTCATAAACTACCTTGCATATGGAATTTTACCTCCTAATTTGAGCTACTAATAAAAGAACAAGTTCTTTTTTTTTAATGTGAAACAATATTATTAGGATGAACCTTTTCTTTTTAAGTGGCGAGTTTATGGGATTTTTATAAGATATATCTATAAAGATGGGGTAGATTCATAATATTTCATTGCTATTCTTCATCTTATGTTGACCAAGCCATCCTTCAAAAATTGTCATTAAGATTCTCCAAGCAGGCTTCTATTGTCCCACTCTCTTAAAAAAAAGCATATGACTACTTATGACTAGCGTCAAAGAACTGATAATATTTTAAGAAAAAAAGAGATGCCTCTCAATAATATCTTAGAGGTCGAGAACTTTGATGTTTAGGAAGTAGACTTTATGTACCATTTTCCATCATCATATTGTGATAAGTATATCCTTATAACAATGGATTATATGTCCAAATATGTGAAATTAATAATATCCACAACTAATGATGCTAAAGTGGCAGCAAGATTCTTAAAAAAAAGTAATCTCGCTAAGGATCAAAATTCCTAAAGTTGTAATTAATGACAATGGTTCGTATTTCATAGAGGGAGATCGAATCAAGGAAGGAATTGTATATATCCTTTCCATCCTTTCTCATCCTACCTTAATTTTTATATTATTCAAGCGTTCGACCTCATGACCTTACACTAGCACTTGTTGGGAGGCAACCTAATATTTATTTGTTTACTATGCTTTGATTTCATTTGTTTTCAAAATCTAAGTTGTTCTCATTAGTTTTTTTAAGTGTTCCTAGTGTTAAATTCATGCTTTGAAATTTATGTTGTTGAATCTTGACTAGCCTCTATTGATGAGTCTTGGATTAGTGCAATGTTATTTTATAGGTTTCCAAGTTAAAATGATAAGAACACATTCTTGTGTCAAATCTCGTGTTAACCTACATCAATTTACAATAGAGAAGTTATATTTGCTGTTAAACTACTAGGTAGGCATCTGACTAACCCAGGAATAGACCACTGGAATGCAGTTAAACGAGTCTTGAGATATCTAAAAGAAACTAAGGATTATATGTTGACATTAAAAAAATCAAAAGTCTAGACCTCACAAGCTATACAAATTTAGATTTTGTATGTGTCCAAATGACAGAAAGTTCACATTAGGGTACATTTTTATCTTAGCAGATGGTGTAGTATCGTGAAAAAGTGTCAAGCATAAACTAGTGACTTCCTCAACTATGCATGCAGAGTTTGTGGCATGCTATGGGGTTACTACACATGTGGTCAAGAACTTGATTTTTGAGTTATCTATGATTGATTTAGTGGCTAGACCCATTTGGTTGTGATATGATAATCTTTCTACTGTATTGTTCAGTAAAAATAATAAGAACATCATAAGGTCTAAGCATTTGAAGGTCAAATATTTGACCAAAAAGGAATTAGTCCAGAAAGGTAACATTGAAGTGGAACATCTGAGGACTAAGGATATGCTTGCTGATACTTTGATTAAAGGACTTTGCCCATTAATTTTTAAGAGATATATGTACAGTATGGTGTATTGAAGTCCTTAGACACTGTTAGTTAGGGATCATAATTTTTGCTCTTGATACATTTATACAAATCTCATATATTGTACATATTAATGATCATTATTTTGTCCTTAGTCATACTACTCGTTGTACATTGTCATAATATAGGTGAAAGTCTTAAGATCTATGTTGATCTTAAGCATTTTAAAGGTTATTAGGCATTTATATACATACTGACCTTGAGCCTATGTCATTATATCACATACATATATATATGTAAATCTATGGATTTGATATATAGGGGATATAAGTATTTAATTCCATAAATGTGGTCTAACATTCAGTGAGAGAAAACAACTTTCTTTATTTCATTTTAGCAAAAAGTTAAGAGAAATTGAGACCTACAAATGGAAAGATGATACGTTTCAGATCAAACAAGTGTCATCCTAATTTATCAGATTTCATTTTGTCATTTATGTTAGTAAGGTATTAGATATGCATAATTGTATTGGATCTTTGTCACACATGATACATGCATTTGATATTTTTCGGTATCAAAAGCCTTAAGGGATATAATGATGGACTTTCGTTATTTTTGAATCAAATGGTTCTTGAACTTGGTTGACCTATACATTAGTTTAGCTTAACCACTTTTAATGGTTTTATTATTATTACAACTACTGTAATTAATTTTTATCCAAGGAGGATATTGCTAGTAATTTTCTGAATTTGTACAATAATTAGTTATGATTTTTAACAAGCTTATGTGTTGGACCCCGATTTTTGAGTGAAAATAAGAAATATTCAAAAGTGAATGTGTTGATTGAAATATAGTTGAAAAACAAGAACTAAAAAGAAAAAGTGTGAAAATATGAAAAGTTTGACTTTTTGGCCTTTGAGAGTTGACTT
>JANIJH010000003.1:53823796-53841684 GCA_024520975.1 Erythroxylum areolatum
CCGTTAATTACAACCTTGTTAAATGCATCTTAGTGTGTGAAATGGACAAGTTAATGCAATTGGTCTTTTGGTTTAAGCACAACCTCAATATCAAACACAACTAGGCAGATAAAGAGAATCAACATAATCACCAAAAGACATATATGAAACTTCATATATTGAGCATCAAAGTTCTACAAATAACCAATCCATAACACAAGTCATCATTCGATACTTGATTAAACTATAACCAGGCTAATCTAACTACAAGCAATAAACCCTAACTCAGGAATTTACAACAATGTAATTAAACTTGACGATGTTGGATTAACTCCCTTTTTAAGAACCAGTGAACTCAAGCCGATGCTACATTCTCAAGAGGAAATGTGGATTTAGCTGAGCATGACTCCGGATTCTCTCACAACTGTTGAAGATCGGATGTCACCCATGGTTGCAAAAGAGACTGGCGGTGGAGTAGAGATGATGGTGATGATCGAAGATGAATGGGTGGTCGTATCTGTGGAAAAATTAGTCTCTCCGCCTCCCAAGTGTATTCTCGACAAATCCAGCTCTCTTTTGACCTAAATTTAGCAACCTTTTAAATGATGGGTGCGGGTCGGGTCGGTACAGTGAGTGAACTTTCCAAATAAAGTCCGGATATCCGTCTGCTCGCCGCTGCGAGATGCTTCTTAGACGTCGCGGCGTGCTCCTCTTGATCCTCGTCGTGGCGAGATACTTTGTAGGCTCCGCGGCGTGCATTTCTTGTATCCTCCCCGCGGCGCCTACAATGCATTATGTCTCGACGTGTAGACTTCTTCATGCGCCCCGACGTGTTGACTCTTCTCATCCTTTTGACTCTCTTTTTCCCTACAATATGAAATAGCAATTTGCAGTATCAAATTTCCTTGAAAAATTATCATGAAATCAATGTCAATTTGTAACAAATTCACTGTCAAATTGTATAAAGTGTGAGCTCATATGAGGGACTATTTAAAGCACAAAAATCACAAATTAATAGTCAAAAAGTACATTAAGAACAGTAAAAGTGTAGCCAATTTATATAATAAACTTAGGCTCAATCAATTAGTTAAGTATAATATCACTATTGACCTGATTATTTTTTAAACCTTTTCTTTCTGTGGGATCCTAATAACTAAAATTAATCTTAATTTCAAACCTTCTCTCATTATGAAACTTCTCTCTTTAAATAATAAGCAACATTGGTTTGAGCAAATTTTGAATACTACTTAATTTCTCACTTCAATCACATCCTAAATATCTCTCTCTCTCTACTTGAAATTATGGTTAGACTTATGGGTTTGTTCCTCTTTTTCCATAAAAGTATGATCTGTATTTTTTAATTTGCGAGATTTTGGTTGCAATATTATTTATTTTTCCTTTAGAGTTAGGTTTTTGGGATTTTCTTTAGTTTTTTTGTAATCTTTGAATTTTTATTTCAAATTACTATATCCTAAAAATAAGACTCAATTTCTCTCCTTTTTGTCTCTGAATCTTTGTGTTTGTGATTGCTTTATTTTCTTGAATTCTTGTCAATAAGAATGGCCAACCTGAAAGTGGCAACACTAGGTACAAAATAAAAACTCAAGATTTTAGTATGTTCCTTACTAGCTCTACTTTGGACGATATCTTCAAATCTTAATGGTCTAAATACAATAATCTTAGCAAGATAAATGAGTATGTAGCATGTTATTGGTCAAAAAAAGAAGTTCCAGATTTGGGAATTTTTTATTATCTAGGGATTTTTTATTGGAGTAATTGTGAAATTAGAGTTAATTCAACAAGTCACAATGGGTCTCGAACAAAGATATTTAGAAAAATTAGCACATAACATAACACTTAATTTATGGATCTTTAATGTAGTCAAGAGTGTCGTCAGTTTGATATTTAATTTAGATGATTTTAAAATGTTTAAGTACTTTTTTTATATATTTTAGAACATGAGGGTCTAATCTCTATTTTATTTCAAACATTAAAGTTCAAAAGTGACTTTTAACTTTGACATATACTATTGATATAATGTGTTAATTACCAATCCCCTCATGTGAAGTTGTTATCCATATGAAAGTGTTGTCTATATATTTACTTCATAATCATTTTAATGAGGAAAATTAAGAAAATTGTGTGCAAAAATGAAGATTTCCACAAAATTTTTAACATTCAAATTTTTAGTAAAATTAAAAATTGATGTACTTTATTTTTAGATGTAGTTAAAAAAAAATTCTTCGTAGTAGGTTTCTCTAATATTCTTAATGTTAAAATGAGTTATTTTGGAGCTGGAGTATCATCTATACTTGATTGGTTCTAACTAATGATGTCTAGTTATGATAAGAAGACTATTTCTTATTATACCATATTATGTTAAAGAATGTGGTTTGTTTGCAATTAACAATTTGGGCTGGGTGAATTTGATTGTAAGATTGACTACTAGTTTAAACAATAGAAAACATTAAATAACTCATTTTTTCCTTAATATTTTCCTTTTCTGGAAAAATGCTTCCCATTTGGATTTTTATCCAACCATTTGGCTCCACTGGGCAGCCCTTGCCTGTGGAGCTCTCCCTCCGTAGAGATTCTCTCAAGGGCAAATGAAGCTCTTATTGATGAAGGTGAGCTGTTTAATAAAGCTATAGAGGAGTTTCCAGCTTTGTCGAGAGACGTCATACAACAGAACACTTTTTGGAGTGGGTTTTTTTTTCTAAGTGTCCAATGTTCCTAATTCACACAGGTCCTCCCATAATACTAGCGCTTGGAGCAAGAAACTTAATCTGCAGCAACCCAAGGTATAGTTGAAACACTATAAAGATGTCATAAAGGATGGCATCGTTTGTCCTCCTGTGGAATTATTGCACACAGGGGAACGAGCATGGCCGAATGCATTAGTGGGTTCCTTCTGGAGCAAACATCTTGCATTTCCAATTATCAATGCTTGGGCTAGTGCACGATGAAGCAAGAAGGGTTGGGAAAAGACTTTACTTATAGATGATGGCATCATTATTTTCAACTCTGCTACTGGTGGTAATTTGACCGAAATACTTGAGGTGGGTACTTGGAGCATTGGTCAAAAGTGGAAGCTAGGAATTGCTTTTGGTCAAGAATGTGTTTATGTGTTTCCGATTTGGGTCAACTTCCACAACCTACCGTCGGAATTATAGACGATTAAAGGCCTGAGTTTTCTTCCCAGTTTTTTGGGTAAGTTGTTATGTATGGATTCCCAGACTTCCAAACTGGAAAGGATAGGATATGCTAAGATGTGTGTAGAAATTAGTTGCAAGTCTAGCCTACCTAATTGGCTCCCAATTATAAAGCTTGGTGAATCGGGGGAGATAGTGAAAGCTGAAGTTCAGTTAACTTATCTGTGGAAGCCACATGCTGTAGTTAAGAAATGGATACCAGCTGGGAGGATGTATAAAACTGGTTGGCAAGAAGAGCTATTGAGGTTAGATCATGCAATAGACAACATTGAAAAGGATGCAGGATATCAACAGTTGATTAATAAGAAATAATTATATAATCCCTCACATGTGTTAGATTTTAGAACCAGAAACTAACAAAAAAATAAAGTAGAATAGGAAAGAGATAATGCAAGAAAAAATTTATTGATTGGTTCCCGTTACATTAACATGAAAGCCTAAATATATAGAGAATGAAATAACAAACTTAGCTAACATCTAGATAAAACAAATTAAATTCAAAACTTTAACTCCTAACTAGATAATAACTTTATCTTAATAGATAAAATTTTATCTTTTAATAAATATCTTATTTTTAAACAAAAACTTCAATTTTAACTTTGAATCGATCTTTCCAATATTCCCCCTTGATTCAAAGTTGCAAAAAAATTCAAACTCTATAGAGCACATCTCTCCAAATTTCTTATTTTTGAAGCACTTCTCTTTACTGTATGATGTACTTTCTCATCATCTTATCATTGTTGATGCACTTTCTCATCATCTTACCATTGTTGAAGCACTTTTTCATCATCTTATTATTGTTGAGCATTTCTCTAAACTAATTAAAAAAAAAGAGTTTCTTCTTCAACCACTTCAACCAAATTTGCATGTTCTGCTTTTTTAAATCTGCAATTCTTTTGCAAATGACCAAATCTTTTGTAGTTATAGCATTTAGGCTTTCCTTTGTGCCAACAATATTCCTCTTCATGACCCGGCTTCTTGCAATTTCTACATTGGAGAATGTTTCCTTCCTTCTTCGATGATGGAACCTTTGCTAAATGGGCTTCTTCCACCATCTTTTCACTTTCTTGCTTTCTCACTTAATCACTTATAGGTCTCTTAAGGATCTAAAGCTCTGATACCATGTTGGAATTTAGAACCAAAAACTAACAAAAAAATAAAGTAGAATAGGAAAGAGATAATGCAAGAAACAATTTATTGATTGGTTCCCTTTTCATTGACATGAAAGCCTAAATATATAAAGAATGAAATAACAAACTTAGCTAACATCTAGATAAAACAAATCAAATTCAAAAGTTTAAATCCTAACTAGATAATAACTTTATCTTAATAGATAAAATTTTATCTTTTAACAAATATACTATTTTAAAAAAAAAACTTCAATTTTAACTTTGAATCAATCTTTCCAATAACATAGAGATATTGCAGAGACTATTCTAAGGAGACCAATAGATGTTTCTGAAGACATAAGGCCAAACCAGAGTGATGTTAATAAAGAGGTAGCACAAATTGCATTTGATGATCAATATGAGGAAACTTTGGTTGGCAACACTGTTGTACATAATGACCAAACAATTGCTAATACAAACAACATACTGAGATAGAATCTGGATGAGTCTTCTACGATTGCAAATGCAATTCACTGTCAGCTGATTGGAGGCTCTACAATGGATGAGGACGGACGCATTTCTTTTGAGTGTGACAATATGGAACAACATTAGTGAATAAGGAGTAGAAAGGAATGCAGTGGTTGATCAACCTGCTGATGATTTGTCAACTTTTATACAAGAGGAACAATCTGATGGTGCAATTACTAAACATCAAAGATTGATACATAAGGAGAATACTTGTACTGATGGAGGAGCTAAGTCTTCTTAGGGTTCTCCTACTAACTCTTAGAGAAGGTCAGTTAGGTAGAAGGCTAAATCGAAGGGGGTTTCCTCATAAATGAAAGTATTAGTGTGGAATATACGAGGGTTAAATGGCCCTCTTAAATAGTCCACAGTCAAGGAAGTGGTAAGGGATTGAAAACCAATCTTGGCAGCCCTCCTGGAAACTAAAATAAAGGCTCCAACTATTCAGAATGAAATGTCCTTTTTGGGTGTTCAATGGAAGACAATTACTAATCATTCAAATCACTATAATGGGCGTATTATCTGCCTATACAATTCAAAATGCATTGGGGTAACAATTAGCAAAATCAGTGACCGATTAATTCATCTTCATTACTAGCTGAGAGACAATTCCCCTCCCTTTAATGTTACCTTTATCTATGCTTCCAATTTTACCTTTCAAAGGGCACAATTATGGACTGATATACGTCTTATTCAATCAGGTATGTAAAATCCTTACTTAGTAGTTGGAGATTTTAATTACTCATTCTAATGAAATAAAAGGTGGAGCTAGTCATAGAATGGGGTTTAGCTGAGAGCTTTGTCATCTTTTCTAGCATGCTTAGCTGTTGGACCTACAAGCTATAAGTAGGTTGTTTACATAGACTAACAAGCAACACAGAGATATGCTATTAAGGAAGAAGCTTGATAGAGCTCTAGTAAATCAAGCATGGCTTGACAGATTTCCTAATACATTTAGGAGAAAATCAACTTTTAGACCATTCTTTTATTCATATTTAGAAGATGAAAGAACATGTTAAAGTTGGAGCTTAGTTTTGATTTTTCAATGGTGCCACACAACTGGAAGGTTTTATGGAACTAATTAGTGAACGTTGGAGTCAACAGATGTAAGGATTCAAGGCCTTTCAATTGATGTAGAAGCTTAGAATTGTCAAAAGAGCTATCGAGCAATTTATTAAAGAGAAGACCCAAAGCCTTGGTGACATCAAATTGAGGTTGGCAAAAGCACATGGGACATGTTATAATGATCCTTATAATGAGGCACTCAAAAATGGAGAATTACAGAGGAGGAAAGAATACCAAGAGGATTTTTTTCATAATGAAAACTATTCTTGCAAGAAAGAATACAAAAACTATCTCTGAATTGAAGGATGGTCGGGGAAATGTGAAATCAAGTTAGCAGGAAATACTGTGCTTCATAAGAGAGTATTTCCAACAGCTCATGGGGCATTCTGACAAATAGCTTCAGGGCTTCAATTTCAAAGATGACTTTATTTTACCCTCGCTCAGGCTCAAAGTGACATGCTCATTGCTCCCTTTACCCCTTAAGAAGTCAAAGAAGCTCTATTTAGCCTCAGTCTAACGAATGCTTTCAGTCTCGATGGTTTTGCAACCTTGTTCTTTCAAAAATCGTGGGATATCACAGGTAGACTTTTTATTGAAGCAGTTATGGAATTTTTCTCCTCTATTAAGTTGCTCAAGGAAATAAACCACACTTACATATGTCTTATACCCAAGAAGAAAAACCTTTCTTATATATCTGAATTCAGACTCATCTCCTATTGCACAACTATTTATAAATTCATTGCTAAACTTCTGGTGGTAAGATTGAAAATAGTTCCATAAGAAATGTTTAACATAGCTCAAGGGGAAGTCTTTCCTAGGAGAAATATTGGTGACAACATACCTATACTACGGGAGATATTGAGGGATTACAAATTTGGTAAGAATATTCAAATTTGCTTATTAAAGATTTATTTTTTCAAGGCTTATGACACTATCAACTGGCTTTATTTATAAGAGTGTTTGGAAGCTATTAGTTTGCCATTAACATTAAGAAATTGGGTTGTACAATGCTTCCAATCCACTTCCTTCAATATTTTGGTGAATGGTGTCCTAATTCCACCTTTCACTACTGCTAGAGGCATTGGACAAGGGGAACCCTTGTCTCCATACTTATTCACCTTAGCAATGGAAGGGGTTTCCAAACTTATCTCTAGACTTGCTGATTGCAATGTCAAATTTTAGTAACATCACAAATGTAGACCCATTAAACTCTTTTATCTAATTTATGCAGATGATTTACTTCTTCGTGGTAAAGCAAAGGAGCATTTAATATGAATGTTGTGAACATGTTGTAGGTTTTTGCGGATTGGTATGGACTTAAGGTGAATATGGAGAAAAGTGGATTGTATATATCCTTGGATGTTAGCAATCAAGACTAGATCTATAGAATGGTTGATTTTTCATTATATTCTCTTCCATTGAAGTAACTGGGAGTGCCTATTAATGCCAATAAGCCAAAGTTTTCTAATTTCATTCCATTGATTAAGAGAGCAAAGGACGAGTTAAGGCTTGGCAACATAAGTTTTTATCCATGGTAGCTAGAGTACTCTAATCAATTCAGTATTGAGTAGTATGCACCTCCATTGGTCTAATCATATGGTATTGTCGAAGAGAGACATCAAGAAAATTGATAGAGTACTGAAAGCGTTCTTGTGGTCATGGAAAACAGATAACTATAAGCAGGACAAAGTGGAATGGTGTGACGTTACTATTCCGAAGAGGTAAGGAGGATTGGGGATCATCTCGATTACTTAAATGTAGATAGTTTTAATTTGTAGGAGGATCTGTAGACTATTCACTAATAGTAAAGCACTGTGGATCAAAGGGGTTAATAAATATCATCTAAAAGATAAGAGTTTTTGGTTGGATAATTCTAAAGATTATTCTTGGATATTCAACCATATGCTTAGTCTACGAGACATGATCTATCCTCATATCAAGCATCAATTGGGAGATGGAGAGGATATATGATTCTGGTTTGATAATTGAACCAACTTTAGTCCACTCATCCATAGAGCAGAACTTGCTCAACTCAGATGTAGAATTTATGTTAATGCTAGAGTATCATCATTAATCCAAAATGGAGATTGGGTTGGAAATTTCAAAGGTTTTTCCTTGCTCCAAACATTTATGAAGGGTTAAGGAATGATAATCATATGGAATGTACATTCTAAAGGTCTACTTAATAACATTTTTTGTCATCATATGCTTATTAACAATGTTAAAGTTGTGTCTTGGTTTGAAATACTTTGGAAACAATATTTAAATCCCAAAACTGCAATTGTCACTTAGTTAGTGATTAAGAATATGCTCATAACTAAAGATAAATGGCATGAGGTATACAATCCAATCTGTGTCTTGCATAAGGAAATGAATGAATGTAGAAATCTACACTTTAAGTGCAACTACATTGGAGCAAAATTCAGGTTATGTTACTATTAGCTAACTACACATTTGAGTGGAAGGAAGCGTCGGAGATGATCATAGGTTGTACTAAGTAGGGTAAGGTGGATGGTTTGATCATAAAGACATCCTTTACTACAGCTATCTATTCTATTTAGAGGGAAAGGAACAAGAGACTATATAAAGTAGTTAAGAAGGTACATATCGGCTAACCGATCATATTGTAAACTGGATTCGTGTAGTGTTCATAGCCAATTTCAAACAAAACTCAATTAGTCAAAGGAATTGGTTGTTGTAATACTAGCTGTAGTAGGTATTTATTTGTAATTGTTCCTAATGCAATTTTGTTGAAGGATAATATGACTCGTTGTAATGGTTAAGGTTGAAATTCTAATGCGATAATCTTTGCATCTTTGAGAGGGAATGATAATAGTTAGATGTTAAGGGCCTGTAACGGTACTCCAATAAGTGCTAGTTGTTTCTTCTTTTAGGGCATATCAATCTAAAGTTCAGAAAGGCACAATTCTTAAAACATAATACAGAAAAATTGCAATAATTATAAATGTCATTATTTATGACTAATACAGAAAATTGCAATAATTATAAATGTCATTAGTTATGACCCTCGTATGCCTAATAATTGCATTTACCATTATTTAGTTTGTTTTTATTTTTCTAAGATTTGCCTCCGATTGTGACATTATTTCCTTAAACCCTTACAAACGCCTCCTCAGACACCCGCTTCGCCGTCGTTGCCGCTGCCACCATCGTAATGAGTCTAATAGCAGGGTCGTACGAGAAATTCATATGGGGTTTCAAACTCAAACCCTCAAAACACGATCTCTCCCAAACCAATCTCACTCTCACCCAAACCTTCTCATACCCATCCCACCTCGGCCCCATCACCACCGCCGCCGCCGCCGGACCTGTAGCAGCCTCGGGCTCGTCCGACGACACCATCCACCTCTATGACCTATCTTCCGCCGCCTCCCTTGGATCCCTCCACCACCACACCGCTTCCGTCACCTCACTCTCCTTCTTCACTCCTCCCTCCCTCTCCTTTCCCCGCAACCTTCTTTCCGCCGCCGCTGACGGCTCCGTCTGCATCTTCGACGCTGATCCTTTTGTCCATCTCAAGACCGTCAAAGCCCACAAGAAGGCCATCAACGACCTGTCGGTCCACCCCTCTGGGAAGCTGGCGATTTCTGTTGGGAGAGACGAGTGCTTGGCGATGTTGAATTTGGTGAGGGGAAGGAGGAGTTTTTATTGTCGGTTGGGGAAGGAGGCTAGTTTGCTGAAGTTTGATCTGGGTGGTGAGAGGTTTTTTATGGTTACTGAGCAAAAAATTGGAGTTCACGAGGCTGAAGATGCGAGGTTGGTTGTTGAGCTTGAGTGTCCTAAAAGAGTTCTTTGTGCTGCGCCTGGTGAGGTTAGTTTTTGATTTTTGAATGATTTTGGAAATAATTGGTAATTGTTAAGCGGATGAAGCAAGGTTTCGGACTTGCATGTTGATCTCGTTTCAATAGAAAATATCAATAAAGATTAGGTTTTTGTTACTTTAGAGATGAAGTTTGTTTCATTTAGGGCTTCTGTGGCCTTGTGCAACTGATTTTCGTTTGATGTAGCAAATTTCCTCCTCACATGGAAATACTTATTATTTTACTAGTTTTGTGAGAGATGTTTATAAGCTGCACAAACTTATAGGTATGGCTTTTGGTAAGAGCATAGACAAGTTACAAACATTATGATATGGGTTAGGTTTATTTACTGAAGATAATGGGTCTTCCAAAATGGAGTTTTCTTTCTTTAACAATTTCAAATCTTTCTTCTGTATACTGTATATCTAAGTTGTGCTTGACAAAAGAGGGTGGCAGCATAATGGACTCCACAATCATACAGTAAATTTGCTATACAGACAAGCTATCCGCAATGTTTACAAAATGCAGATGATAGGGGAAACAGTGCCTTGTCTTACTAAACTCAGGACTATCAATATCTGTTGTCTATATGCTTGATCAATTGATTGTTTAATCTATATGCTTGATCAATTGATTGTTTAATTTTGAAAATACGCAAAAATCAGTTGAGTTATTTATTTCAAACATCACAAGAAATACCCAACTTGGGAAGCTCAAGTTTTTTCTTAAGATGCTATACCAATTTTCGTATCTCTAACCACCGGAAAGTCAGTGTACTTGGAAAAGACAAAACATGATACTAATAGAAGATCAATTTAAAGCATTGATTTGGGTTCTTATATTCTTATTAGCTAAGTTCATTATACTTTTTAATAAGCTTTTTACGTCCCTACATTTATTCGCTTTAATTTTGGCAGAATGGACTTCTGTTTAGTGGGGGTGAGGATCGGAACATCACTGCATGGGATACAAAAAGTGGTAAGAGTGCATATTGTATTGAGGATGCGCATTCTGCTCGCATTAAAGGTATTGTAATTCTGACAAGAAATGATGGTGTTGGTGCTGATGATCCATATCTATTGGCATCTGCTTCATCGGATGGGGTTATTCGTGTTTGGGATGTTCGCATGGCTTTCAAGGAGAAGCCAAATCCATTGGCTGAGGTCAACACAAAATCCAGGTTGACTTGTCTTGCCGGATCTTCTCTTCGATGTGAGTACTGTACTTGTCTAATATAGTTTTGTTCTCATTTCCTCTACTATCAAATCAGCATTACGTCTGTTATCTGGTTGCCTATTTCCTTTCTTTCATTAATACAAGTTTGCTATTGTCTTCCTTTTCTTTTTGGGCCATCCTTTTCCTGATAAGCTGCAGTTTTTTGTCAACTTTTGTTCACACAAATGGCGATCCTGGTCATGGTTTTGTTTTCCTTGACTGTACAAATTGATTGCTTTTCATTATCTAGTGGGCTTTCATGAGAGTCAATGATGATTTACTGGTTTCTCTCATTGCCATGAACTGTGGGATGCCATCGCTTCTGTTTTCTGTTAAAGGATACACTGTCCTGCTCTGGTGATTCAATCTTGAGTCTTCTTATTTGCTCCTGATTTCTCACAGCTTCAAAGCGACCGCAGATGGGAAAAGCTGTTCAAAAAGAAAAGGTGGATGCAGCAGGGGAAGATTCATAGGGTAAAACAGTTGCAGAATTAGGACTTGGTGTAAACTGTCTAAAACTTGATGTGTATATCACACAATGGTTGTGGTTTCTGTTGATTCCACTCAGTTTTGACGTTGGAAGAGTTTGTTCGTAGTTAACATGTTAGATATAAACATGGCTGGCTCCTGGATCGTGCTTACCGAGTATGCACTACGGACAATTTCGAAGTCGGACTGCTTGCTTTGTAGCAGTAGTATGGAAAAGCTGTGTAGATTACGCAGTAAGCTGCAGACCCTCGAAATTGATTTTTTTAGCATACGATGGATTCATTTCTCAGGCACCAATTACGGATGCAAATATATTAAACAATTAATAGACATTGCATTCTTAGATTCTAACTTAGTTTCCATAAAATAATTAACGTGTTCAAACTATAATTTGTACTTCTTGCTTGCGTGTTATGATTCAAGGTGGTATTTGCCAATGTTTTGAATTCTGTACTAGTATTCATATTGGATTTAATTTTGATACGGTATTATATAGGTATTGATCAATATCGGACATTGTTTTAGATCATTTTTTTAATTTATAAAATAGTTCTTAAATTTTTTAAAATTTCAAAATAGTTTTTAATATATTGTAATGTATAATTTATAATTTACATCAAATTGTTTCCAAAAATCATAATAATTAAAATTTAAAATAACAATAATTTATTTATTTAACCACGTTTTGACTGTTGTATAACAGTAACCACTCGCCAACCTACTTCTATTACAGTAGTGTCTCTCACTCTTTCTTTGCCTGTCTCTGTTGTGTTAACAAATGGAGATGGAGAAGAGCTCCTGGGACCTGTGAGTAGAGGAAGCACTTGTGATGCTTGATTCACTCATAGTTCTTCATTCTCTGAGACCCTTTGACCTCTCTAACGACCCACACTAATAAGGATTGATCTTCAGTTGAAATCTTTAGGTAATTTTGATTTGTTTTCTTTTTCTCTTTTGCGAGTAAGTTTGGCTATGTATTGTTGATCGATGTTGCACCGGTTTCTTATACCTCACATAGAAGAGTAGAGAGTTGTTGGAGAGAGAGAGACAAAAGTAGAGGAAGAAACGATGGTCGAGAGTCACCAGAGAGGACAGTCACCTTAAAGGATTTGCAAGTTTACGAAGAATGCTTGTTTATTTCATAAGATTGTAAGATTACACATATACACATTAGTGGCAAATCTATTCTTTGATTTAAAAGGAAATAGAATCAATAATAAATACAAATTACAACAATTTAGGAGGCAATGATTTTAGAGAGAATCACTCTCAATTATGTCTTGATTGATGGAGAAGATTATTCTCTATCATGCCCCCGCAAGCGCAGGAGTCTTTGAACTGGACAAAGAACGGGCTTGAATAGGAAAGACTAGAAGCTTGAAACGATGATCCTGGAACAACTTCTTAGCCAGAGGTTTTGTAAGGGAATCAGCAAGTTGATTTGTAGTACGAATATGAGATACACGTAGAGCTTTCTTGGCTACTTGGTCGCGTACGAAATGAAAATCAATAGCAATGTGTTTCATACGTGAGTGAAACACAGGATTGGAGGAAAGGTAAGTAGCTCCCACATTATCACAATACACAATGGGTGAAGCATTAAGAGAGATACCCAATTTGCGCAGCAAATGAGTTAACCAATTGACTTCGGCTGTGACAATTACAATGGAACGATATTCAACTTCAGTGGAAGATTGAGCAACAATTGATTGCTTTTTAGAGCACCAGCTAATAGGATGAGATCTAAGATAGGTGACATATGTTGATATAGAAATTCAAGAATCAACATCCCCAACCCAATCAGCATCCGCAAATACCTGAAGTTGAGAGGAATTATAAGAGGAGAAGAATAACCCATATTCTAAGGTTCCTTTTAAGTAGCGTAACACCCTTTTTACAACTAGCCAATGATTAGCAGTAGGACAATGTATGAATTGAGCAAGTTTGTTGACAGCAAATGAAACATCCGGTCTTATAAATGATAAATACTGAAGAGACCCAAGAATTTGATGATATTCGGTAGGATCATGAGAGGGAGATCCATCATTGCAACAAAGAGTATTAGTTGTAGACATCGGTGTTGAGATAGCATTCACATTGATCATGATCGTTTTGAGAAGAAGATCAGTAATATATTTCTTCTGAGAGAGGAAGAGACCATTGTTGGTCCTAGTAACTTCAACTCTAAGAAAGTAACTGAGATCTCCAAGATCCTTTAAGGAAAACCATGATGAGAGCTTGAGAATAAAGTCTTAGATTGCTCTTGGATTACTTCATGTGATAATAATATCATCTACATACACAAGGAGGTAAATGATAAAAGAAGTGGTGCGAAGAGTAAAAAGTGAGGTGTCACACTTCGAATTTATAAAGCCAATATTGAGGAGAAAGGATTTAAGTTCAGTGTACCAAGCACGTAGAACTTGACGTAAGCCATAAATGGCTTTGTGAAGCTTGCACACATATATAAGGAACTGAGAATTGACAAAACCTGGTGGTTGCTACATATGAACATTATCAGTAAGAGCCCATTTAGAAAAACATTATTCACATCCAGTTGTTTTAAGACCCAGCCATGGGATATAACAATACTTAGAATTAATTGAATTGTTATGGGTTTAACAACTGGGCTGAATGTATCGGTGAAGTCGACACTCAGGCGTTGACGAAAGCCCTTAGCAACAAGCTGAGCTTTATACCGATCAATGGTGCCATCAGGATTCTTCTTAATGTGATACACCCATTTACACCCAATAATATTTTGTGCAGATGAAGCATGAGTGAGTGTCCAAGTGTGATTATGGATGAGAGCCTGGTATTCCTCTATCATTGCTTTACACCAATGGAGAGTTTTGGAAGCTTGTTTAAATGTGGAAGGTTCAGTATGGACAAACAAATCAGATTGTTTGGGTGTAGCAACAGTATTAAGAGAGAAAGGTTTTTTTGGTTTGAAAATATTATTTTGGGGTCTAGTAACTATGTGGTTTGGTGGTGATGTTTGTGGGGATGAGTTATTAATCTCACTTACAGAGGGTGCAGGTGAGGCACTTGTGTCCAGGGATGGAGAGAGTTGATTATCCGTATGAGAGACCGAATCATCTAGAGAGATAGGCATTGGTGAGGGGGATGGAGTGTGTGACTGAGAGCTTGAGATGGGATCCTGCAGTAGTGTAATGAGAGCTTGAGATGGGATCATGTAGTAGTGTATTAGAAATGAGTACTCTAGTTGGGGATGAAGTAAATGGTGTTGGTTGAATAGGGAAGTCATTGGAAGAAGTTGGGCAGGTTGAGGGATGGATGCAAACTCGGATAGAAGTTCCTTATTAAAGGGAGAATCAGGAAAAGAATTGTTTTGAAAAGGGAAATCAACAAACACTACATGTCTTAATACAAACATTTTATTTGTTTTTAAATCAAAATAGTAAAAGGCATGGTTAGGAATACAATACTCGAGAAAGATGCATAGACGGGATCTGGATTCTAGTTTATGTTTGGTGCATGGTCTAAGCCAAGGATAGCATAAACAACCAAAGACTTTGAGGGACCCATAGCTAGGGTGATGATGGAATAGCTTATGATATGGTGTGTCAAAATTTAATGTTGAGATGGGCATGCGATTGATGAGATAGATTGCAGTTTGAAATGCATAGGGCCAAAAACATAAGGGTATGGAAGCTTGGTGAATAAGGGTGAGTCCAGTTTCCATAATGTGACGATGTTTTCTTTCAGCTGAACCAACATGTTTGGGTGTGTAAGGTGGGGAAGTGAGGTGTTGGATGCCATGTTGCAAGAGTACATGACGTAGGCTTTAATACTCTCCGCCACCATCTGTATACACAGTTTTGATTTTAACACCAAAGAAGTTTTGAATGAGATTTTTAAAGCGTTCAAAAGTGAGTGGCACCTCAGATTTTAATTTGAGAGGATATAACAAAGTGTATTTTGTAAAATAATCAACAAACATGATATAATAGCAAAATTTTCCAAATGAAGTAATCAGGACAAATATCAGTAAATAGAAATTGAAATGGCTCCTCACACTTAATTGAAGAAGTGTTGAAAGGAAGTTTATGGCTTTTATTCCATAAGCATGAGTCACACTAAACATAGGATGAATTGGAATAAGAAATATTTTGAGATGATAAAAGCTTTCGCTGAACTAATGCAGAAGGATGACCAAGAAGTTAATGCCAAACTTGAGATGAGACATGTAAATTAGCTGATGGTTAAGATGTTTGATTGGTAGAGGTGTGATTCGGCCACTCATACATTTTTACTCCGACCTTACACTAAGGATGCCCTTGTATTAAAATCCTTCACAAGAAAACGATTAGGGAAGAAGTCAATAGAGGTTTGATTTTGTCTGCAAAATTGAGATATGGAGATTAGATTTCGCTTAATAACAAGTGCACACAAGATATTATTGAGTGAAAACTTGGCATTGGAAGAAAGTAGAGAAGAAGAACCAATATGCGTAATTGGAATTCCATTACCATTTCCAACGGTGACATCCTCATCTCCATTGTAATCTAAGTGCACAGTAAGGTTTTGCAAGTAGGATGTCAAATGAATCAGTGGCTCCCAAATCCAGAACCTAATTGCTGGACTTTGAGCTTATAGCACCATCTGTATAGTTTGCTTCAGTTTGCCATGGTTTTGCCTTAAATCGACAAGTTTTTGCAATATGTCCAGGTTTGTCACACAATTGACAGATGGTTTGGACTGATCTAGGTATGTGGTTGGACGCCAAGAAAAATTCATATTAGAAGATTGTCTAGCATAAGAGTTGTTACCTTGATTTCCTTGATGTTGGTGAGGATGTTGATGTGAGTTGTTACCTTGATTTCCTTGATGTTGGTGAGGATGTTGATGTGAGCTTGTATAGGTTCTTTGATTGTAGTGCTGGAAGTACTCTTGATTTTTCATATTATTCATCTTGCCTTTGCTCTTGTGATTTCTATTATTTCCTCCTTTTTGAGTGAATTGTGTTGTAATTTTAGGTTCATCTTTCTGACCGTTGCCTTGTTTTTGTGTCAATTCTTCATCAAGAAGTTTGTCAAATAAAGCTTCAAATGAAATTGGAGTGTCACGAACTCTTATGGCCACCTTCAATTCTTTGAACTCATCACTAAGTCCGCTGAGAGTGTGTACAATAATATCAACATCACTTAAAGAATGGCCAATCATACTCAGATCATCAACAAGGTTCTTAACCTTGCTTATGTATTCAGCAACAGACATATCATTCTTCTTTAGACTCATCAAACGAGAGAGAAGAGAAAGCATACGAGTATTAGAATGGATGGCAATAGTTGTTTCTAATTTGTTCCAAGCAGCAGCGGAGGTGGAACAGCTATTAATGGTAGGATCAACGGTGCTATGAATGGTCGATTGAATAGCTAGCAATACCAGTTGATCTTGATGAAGCCAAAAGTTGTAATTTTGATTGGTTTTGGGCGGACATTGACAAGATCCGTCAACAAAACCAAGTAGGTCATAACCAAACAATATATTGGTCATTTGAGATTTCTAGTTAGCATAATTTCCTCCATCCTTCATTAGTTTAAAAGGAATTTGAGAAGAAGCATTTAGAGATATCAGATTTCTAAGTGAAACAGAGTTTCCTTGAGTTGAAGACGAGTTGGGTACAAGAATAAGAGGTGTGTTATTTGATGTATCAGAAGAAGACATGGTGAAGAGGCGAAGGAATGGAGGTCAATCTGTTTAGGCAGAGAAGGCTCTGATACTATAAAGGATTTGCAAGTTTACAGAGAATACCTATTTATTTGATAAGATTGTAAGAGTATATGTATGCACATTAGTGGCAAATCTATTCTTTGATCTAAAAGGAAATAGAATCAATAATAAATACAAATTACAACAATTTAGGAGTTAATGATTGCAGAGAGAATCACTCTTAGTTATGTCTTGATTGATGGAGAAGATTATTCTCTATCACACCGAAGAGAAGAACTAAGAGAGAGAGTGAGAGCAGTAGAGTCGCATTGGGATGGGGGGTTTCAAGGATTTTTTTTGGCAAAATAGTCTTCCAAAACTTTAAAATTTACGGTACTGGTCAGTTTTTCAAATATTGGTCGATATTAGGTGAAATTGTCGATACTTACTGGTACCGACGATTGGTACTTTTATACTTAGTTTCGTACCATGTTTATACTTAGTTTCGTACCATTTTCCGGTCGATACAGTACGAAACTCATAACTTTGGTATTTGCCCCCATGATCCATTTATAAAATTTGTTTAAATTTTGGCAAATATAGTTTAAAAAAATGATTAATTCATTGATAAAATTGAATCCAAGTTTAGCATATAAGTTTAACTTGGCTAGCTAAGAAACCAACTTAATGAAGAGATAACAGTATAGCTTAAGCAACCATTGTAGGAAAATCCCGGGAGGAACATCACATGTTCCAGCAGCGGAAACAAAAATTTTTTATTCCCGGGACCTTCCCGA
>JANIJH010000003.1:53845032-53862086 GCA_024520975.1 Erythroxylum areolatum
CTGAGTTTCGACTGACTGATGTAGCACGCCACCCTCGCGGGGCACGGACTCGGATATCACCAACGATGTCGGGTTCGGGTCACGCGGAAGTGGGGTATTACATTAAATCACCATTGAAGCTCAATTCAACTACGTTTATATTCTTGATTGTAGTGAAAAGATCTTCATTCCTATGCTTTATAAGATTATTATAACCCTGAATTTTTAAAGCAGATGGTGTACAATTAAAATCACTAATTATAGCCTAAGGGATTAAAGGGTTTAAGTTTAAAAGTGATAGTTCATCCTACATCTTCTTCTTGTAGAAATCATAATTTGAAGCATATATGATAGTAATATGCATGATTGAATGGGATTATAAGAGAAGTACCTCACAATGTAGGATTTGTCAAAAAAATTCCATCTTTGAAGTTGAAAGGCCTAAGGGTAAAGAGAGATAATGATATAACTGTTATAATACGCTCCATGGTTGCTAAGAGTTGTCCAATTTTTCTCTAGAAACCAAAGACCATTATGGAATTGGTTTTCTTTTATGTTAGTTTATACCAAGCCTAAAATGTGGCTACTTAAGGATGAGGAAATCCTTTAGAGTTTGTTGTTTATTAAGGCTATTGATGCCTCTCACATTCCATATTAGGAAATTTATTTTTATGGGAGTTAAGTGCCTTCCTCCTCGTTAATTTCCTACCATGGTTGGTGAAGCTTATAGAAGGTTGAGAGTTGTTGAACTTATTATTAGAAAAGTCTCCGTGTTTCTCAGCATTGGCAACTTGGTCCAGTGACATCTCCTTATCCTCTTTGTCTCTATATTCTAGTATCACTTGTTTCCCATCTTTTCCTTGTGTAGGAGGATTTCGGCTTATTCCTTGTGGTGTAATAGGTTCCATTACTTCTTCATCAATCATTGGCACTTCATCTTTCTTCTTGGTTTGATTCCTTAAGTGGTTAACTTATCGAACATTATCTTCATCATAACCCTTCCGAGTTGCAGATTTTATCCCCAGAGACTTAGATGAGCGTTATGGTTGGTTGGTAGTTTTAAATTTTCCTTGCCCACATTCATATTAGTCAAGTTGGAATCTTGTAGATGAAGTATCATGTATTTAAGTTTCCAAACTTAGACTTGGTCTCTCTTTGTTGGTTTCCATGGATAAGTAGCTTTTAACGTATCATCTTCCCGTGTACCATCCTGAGCTAACCTTTTGATTTTGATAACCTCAAAGAGCTCCTTGTTAAGATCAACTTCAATACATATGCATGTGAAACTAATTCTATTAGGGTTTGTCACGTTTTCATCCAAGATTATGGGACGTCTAACGGAGCTAGAAATATGGCTGATACCTGTGAAAATGATAATCTCTTAACAAGAAAATAGCCCACAATAGCCAATTACCAATTCTTTGCCCCTCATTAGAGAATCTCTTGAGGTGGAGTTACTAGGGCATTAGCCTAGGTTTTAAGAATATTCTTAAGCTTACTATAAAGGTGAGTGTGTCTCCGACCACTTTGTTCCAAGCTACTTTACTATGCATAACCTTTGCATCATCAACAGATGGTGTTATGGGAATGGCTGGAGCATGGCCAAAGCAAGGAACGCTTAGGGAAGTCGGGTGAAATAAATTAGGAATAACGTTGGAAAGGGACGGAGGGCTCTCTCACCATATTCTCTTACCAATTCTTCTTTATGCCATGTTTTTGAAATTTTTATTGTAATAGTGTGATTTAAGTACCGTCGAGATGGAGGTTTTGGAAATTGAGTTATACACATTTTTCGGTATGAGTTCTTAGAGATTCGAATATCACTTTTAACACATTTTGAAATTATCTTAAGCAAAATTATTTATAAATTTACGATAAAAACAATAATTAATTTTTAATAATAATAATTTAAAAAAGTCAATTAAAGTATAAAATGATAAATAAAGAACCTAAATTTTGACAAATATAATTTATTAGTGAGATTAAACAAATTTAGTATTTTTAAGGATAAAAGTAGTAATTCATTTTTAACTAATAATTTTAAATTTTTTTAATTAAAATATAAAATGATGAATAATGAATATAAAATTTGAAAAATATAATTTATTAGTTGAATTGTGTGAAAGACTTGAAAAAAAATTCGATGACAAGTAAAAAACATATAAAAAAAGACTTTTAAAGCTAACAAAGAATAAAAAAAAGTACATCTCATCTGGAGAATGAGGAAGTTTATAAATTATTTAATTAATAGATGGAAAAACTAATAAATAATAACATTTATTTTATTCATTTTTTTTTCCAAATTTTAGATTTAATTTTTAAGAAAATCGACCGATTTATTACTTAACCGATCGGTTTTTTCTTATAAGTGTTATAAGAACAAATCGGACTGAAAATAAGGCGGATTCTTATTAATTCTTGTGAACGGCCGACTTGATCCAGTTTTTAAATCATTGATTAATATTATAAATAACAAAAATATTATTTTTATAAAATGATTTTATTTAATAATAATATATTAACATTGACTAATAATTACTAAATAATAGTACCTACGAGGATTAATGAACACATTAATAGTTTTTAAATTTATAACTCAAAAGTAAAAGGATGCTAAATCATGTAAGAGTAGCGATGACAAAAGGACTGGAGTTTGGTTCGAATTCAAAATCAACAAGTCAGACTTGGGTTGATCAGGCCTAAGATCATGTTTTATTAACTGCGAAAAATTCAATCGGGATCGGGGTAGGCCAAGCTGCCTTAGGCTTAGGCCGAGTTCGACCTATCGCTATCCCTACGTAAGAGTCCTAGAATATTCAACCGCAGAAATACTTGAGATCACACAAGCACCTTCGAGCCCGATCCGTTTGGGATAAGCTGTAGAAGTTGTTCAGCCCGGCACAGCCCATTGCGTACCAGTATTTTCAACCGAAGAAATAATCGAGATCACACAAGCACCTTCACCCGATCCGTTGGGGAAAAGGTGTAGGAGTTGACAATGGGTGAACAGCACCAGCAACTACAACCTCCGCCTCCTGAATCCACCCTTCCGGCTGAGTTGCCGACGACTCAATCGGACCCTTTGCTACCAACACCTTCTCCTCCGCCTCCTTTCGATCCCAGTCGAAGTAACTTTCTTTCTCTCTTTCTTCCATTCTAGTTTTGGGCGATCTGTGATTTAGGGTTTACTGCTACTCTTTTGTGTTCTTTGCCTTCTTGGGATATTAAACAATGATGCGTTATTGATCAATCGAGTTTTTATGTATTGAACCCGTGATAACCATTTTCCTTGTATCAAATTTTTTGAAGTTTAATCACACAACTTTTCTTTTCTTTGGAAATAATCTCGCACACAACTTTTATTGTTTCAATTTAGTGCTAATTGATTAATTCACTGAAATTCGTTTCTTTGTTGTGACTGTATGAGTTTGATAAGGTTTCCTTTCCAATTTTGAAGTGATTGGTATCATCAAGAGGAAAGCATTGATAAAAGAGTTGGCGTCAGTATACCACAATGAGTGCCTCCATTATTGTAGAGAACTCTTGGAACTTCAGAACAAATATGAAGAGGTCAGAGAAAGAAAAAAAACGTATTTTCGTTTATGTCCGTTGCTATTTGTGTGAGTAGAAAGTTGTCAAATGGATACTAATGTCGTCTTCTGAAACTTAAAACTTCTAAATTTTATGTATTATGGTTTTGTTGTGTGGTTGTTTTCACAGCCAACCTTCTCTTTCCGTTGAAGGTTCACTTCATAAAGCCCTATATATATTGCATACTGCCGATTTTGAAAGACTAGGGAGTTGATGAAGTGAATACAAATTTTCCACCTCCCAATATTATGATCTCGTTTATTTGTCGTCTATACTGTTTGAAAGCCTGGGTGTGGTGGTGTGTACCCGACTTTATCATTTCCTGAACATATGGAAGTTGATGCGAAATGGCTGGAAGACATTACCTGCTTAATTCAGTAATAGTCAGTTGATATAGAGAACCAATTGGACTGCTACTTTTTGCACTTTCAAGTTTGCTGATGTTTATTCGGTGAACATACCTGATCCAATGAACCAGCAAGTGATCTGCTAACAGTACCAGATATGTGACCATATTGGCTTCTAGTGGGTTTACATTTGGATTATGCTTCTAGTGGGTTTACATTTGGTTTATCTGATGTTAATTCAGGATTTATTTTGTTTATTTAATCTGCCTGAACTTGGAACGTTATACAAAATCCAAAAAAGATGAGAATTTTCGGTTGATTTGATTGAAATATCACAAGTTTGACAAAAGATTGCACAAGCTAGTCCATGATCTTCACATTTTCATTCAGCTAGGTCAAAATTAGATTGTTATGATGGGCGTCAGTAACCTAGAGATAAGAAAGTAAGCCACTGCCAGATCGTGTCTCATTCATTGGTGGATACTAGATTGTATTGTATTATACATTATTTGGCAGAGTATTAAATTGCCATCATTTGGAGTGAGTCAGTAGTAGGACTTTGGACAGATAGATAAAGTATTTTATATTTCAGAGAAAACATTTTTATTACTGCCCTGTTATTGTTAGACCAGTTATAAAGTAGTTCTCTATTCACTCACTTCTGTATGTTTAAGTATGTGCAGCCATTTGTCGATTTAAAAGCTCCTGATGATTCGAGGAAAGAGACAACAAAGCCACCCAAGCGTTCAAAGAAGAATCGCTAAGAAAGATATTCTGCAATTGCATTGTAGTTCAACGTTCCTATGATATACCATTGTAAGATGACATATAACCTAGCCGATTCTGTAAATTCAGCGGGATATTGATTTTTCATTGTTCATCTTTCGGATGCTTCCACCTGGCTTTCGTACATAGATTGTGCAGAGCATTCCTTTCCATGATGTTATAGCCATTTCCCACACCATTTGACAATTTAATAGATCAGATGGGGTGAGCGAGCCACTGGGGGTTCAGTACCGGAATTCTGATTGCACGAGCATCTCAGAGAAGCTGTTTTAGTCATTCGGGACTCGGATATATCCTTCTAAAAGGGTTTACACTGCTGAGAAAGCTGCTCTAATCGCAATTGAAATATGTTGGAGGATTTCTATATTAGGTTACTAGAAGTTTACCATTGCCCTGAATGTACTTCAGCGCTTGCTGTTTTTACATCTAGTGATACATGTCATGCTTGAAAGTTCTATTATTGTTAGGTTTATAGTTTAGGGAATTGTTTAATTTTACTTTTTTTTTAATGGTTTTTAGTTTTCAATTTTAGTTTGTTAAACAAAAATAAAAATTTATTTAATAGTCACACTTTTACTGTTGATAATAATGATAAATAAGAGTTAGAAATAAATCAAATTTATAACTTAATTTTATTTAATACTTATTACTAAACTTATTATATTTTATTTAATAAATGAATAAAATTTTTTGTAGTTTCGTCTAGATGTACAGATTTGTTTATATATATTGTAACTGTTAAAACTAATGCTATTGATTGAACTTAATATTTATATTTGAAAACATTATTTAAAAATATAAAATTATGTATTTAGAATGAAATTTTCTCTTTTAAAATTTGGGCTCTAAAACTAATACTCATTATGCGTAACATTGATTAGACATTGTATCAATATAAATATAATATCTTAAATTATTAATGAATTCGATTTAGCGATTAGATTGGTTTGAGTTAATTATAGAATAAATTTAAAAGTAATTGAAAATTTTAATTAATAATTAATATTAAATAATTAAATATAGTATATTTAATCAATAATAAATTAAGTTATGAAAAAAAACTAAAATAGATTTTTTAAAAACATTATAGCTATTTTAAATTATAAAAATTGGAAGAATTAGAAAAGAATTTTCTGACTTTTTAATATTATTTTAAGAAAGGATAATAATATTTTTGGCCCTTCTATTATTATTACATTCAAACATAACATTTTACTATTTTCAATTGAATGTTTTAATATTAGTAATTTTTAGTTAAATACTTTATTTAGTAAGAGAGTGAACAGAAATAAAAGATAATGTTATTATAGTAATTGCATAAGAAATACATTAGCTTCAGGTAAAATCAAAGTTGGCCATGTCATCGTGGTTACATAATAACACATATGTCATCGTTCTTTGTATTAAGAAATTAAAAATGAAAACATAACATAGTTGTTTTAAAAAAAATAATGAACTTAAACTATATCTTATCATAATAGCAAAAAAGAAACGTAGTCTTGCAATTATTCTGTATGAGCTTCAATCATGTAATTTTCTATTCTAATCCTATGTTGCTTGTAATACAATACCACGCCATTTTATAATTAGAATATAAGCGGACAGAATTGAAACAGAGGAGGATCGTCCCACTCCTCCCACCCACCTACGTAATAGCAAAATATTGTTTCCTTTCTTTGGTATATTAACCTGAGATTTGTTTTAAACTTGAATAGTTGAAATTCAAACATAATCTATTCACTTAAATGCACTAAAGGGCCTTCCTTTTTTATGTATTTTTAGACAATAGCCTTTAATGCAATAATATTTTAATATTTTTTTACTTATTTTAAGCCATAATATTTAATGCACCCCATTACAAGGCATATTTTTAATGCATTTCTAAAACATATTATAAAGACAGCCGTCCCTCTTTAAATATGTAGCAAAACACATAATGTACTGAAAAACAGAAACAATTTCTGTCATTTCTCGTACCACAACTATGGCTGCCAAAACCTTGCACATAGCCGTGTATCCATGGTTTGCCATGGGCCACTTGAATCCATTTCTGCACATCTCTAATAAACTAGCGGAGAGAGGCCACAGAATCTCCTTCTTGTTGCCATCAAAAGTTGTACCCATGTTTGAGTCTCTCAATCTTCACCCTCATCTCATTTCCTTCATTCCAATCACTGTTCCTCATGTGGACGACCTTCCATTGGGAGCTGCAACAACGGCTGATGTTCCTTGCGAGTTGTTTCCTTCAATAATGACTGCCATGGATCTTACCAAACCTGTCGTTGAAAGCTATCTTCGCGAACTCAAACCCCATTTCGTCTTCTTCGATTTCACTTACTGGATGCCAGCTCTGTGTCGAAAACTTGGAATTAAATCTCTGTATTATGTTACTTCTGGTGCTTCAAATGTTGCCTTTTTGTTAAGTCCTGAAAGAAAAATCATGGAAAAAGATGATCTAGGACTTGATATGATGGATCCTCCAGAATTTTACCCTCCTAGCTCTATCAGGTTAAGTGAACGAGAAGCTCGAATAATGTCGGACAACAAGACGCCCTTTGACAGGCTGTCCAAGGACCTCTCAATTGCCAGACGCTTCTTCATCGGGTTAAGCGAGTGTGAAGTTATAGGCATCAAAACATGCGGAGAGTTGGAAGAACCTCATTGTCAATATCTTGAGACACAGTTCAAAAAACAAGTGATTATGACCGGTCTTCCCGTGACAGGATCACCCAATTTGGTTCTTGAAGAACCATTTGCCAACTTCTTGGCCACGTTCCAGCCTGGAACTTTAGTCCTATGCGTTCTCGGGAGTGAATGCATTCTGAAAAAAGACCAACTTCATGAGCTAGTTCTTGGTCTCGAACTTACCAACTTGCCATTCCTCGCTGCCCTTAAACCGCCGATAGGTGAAGAAACAACCGAGTCAGCATTACCAGAAGGGTTTCAAGAGAGGGTAAAAGGAAAAGGGCTTGTCTATGGAGGTTGGATTCCACAACAACTGATCCTAAATCACCCTTCTGTAGGGTGTTTCATAACCCACTGTGGATTTGGATCGTTGTCACAGGCCATTGTCAGTAAGTGTCAGTTGGTATTTCTACCAAATGCAATAGATCAGGTAGTGTCTGCAAGGATTCTCGCTGGAGATTTGAAGATAGGAGTGGAGGTAAAGAAAGACGAAGATGGCTTGTTTACCAGAGATGGAATCTGCAAAGCAGTAAGAGCAGTTATGGATGATGATAGTGAGGTAGGGAAGGAAGTGAGAGCAATCCATAGCAAGTATAGGGAGCTTTTACTCAAGGAAGGCCTTGAGGACTCATATGTCGATAACTTTGCCCTAAAATTGCATGCCATGCTTGAGTAGTTGCTGTTTCTAGTACATGGGAAGTCATATTTATCTTTCAGCCACCGGATTTGGAATCTGTTGTATTCTACATTACTCATATGTATGAGTAGTGTTTATCCTTTTAATACAGTTGAAGAAATAAAACTCCCATGACTTCTAAAACCAACGGAAGAACCATTTTATCCATATATTGCCAGCCTTCAAGCCTGTTACTTCAGGACTGTATGTTATACTCTCTGTCTCTTCATTCAATTCCTTCTGTCACTTTTTCGATCTCGCTCTCACTCAAAACAGTTATATTCAGACAAGAAGTACTCGATAAGTGATGCCATTGATATGAAATATGTCCAAAGCTCTCTCTTTTACTAACTTGAAGTAATTAAATTCGTGTATAAGCAGGAAAAGACAATACAATCATAGGATATCTTTTCCTTTCCAGCTCCTTGGAATGCACATGTATATTGAAGATTTAGGATGTTATGAGGAAAAAAGAGAGTATATTTTCCGTATCTTCTGTCCTGTAAAACCATTTTGATTTCATAGTCTCCCCGGTTTCCAAGCAAAATACCACATGATTCGATACACATAAGATCCTCAGCCATATAATTTATGGTCTGCATGAATTCTTACACAGACCAATATTCGCAAGGAGGTCCAAGCCTTAGTTCGAGCTTATTAACATATATTTAAAAGTCAACCACTAACAATGGTTTAACCCTAATTTAATCGTAGGATCATGTATGTGATTATCAAATAATTATCACCTTGGTTTCCTTTCTTTAGTTAGAATCATCTAACGTGTATAAATACCTTTATTATATACATGAATACACATACAAAAATATCATTCTTTCTTTGAAGAGAAATGGTATCAAAACCTTCTTTGTAAAAAGGAGTTAAGAATGATAGAGTGCTTCTCAATTTTCCTTCTTTAGCTTTAAAGATCTTTCAAAAATAACATTTGTAGAGTTAATGCTCTTTAAGTAGTGGACTAAAGAAGATCAACAAGGGATGGCACAGTTGAAGAAAAATTTTATGGAGTTCATTTAGCCAAAAATTTATCCTCAAAGGGAAAGGACAATGCTCTCCAATTTCTAAGAAACTTGGTCATGAAAAGAAAAATTGTTGGAGTAACGCAAAAGCATTAACATTACAAATGTAGAGGTTTAAGCATTTGTAAAAGAACTGCAAATTTAAAAATGAAGAACAAAAGAATACAGAGCAAGTGACAAACGAAGAAACTCTTTTTTGTGGAGGGATGTGCTCTAAAAAATTAAGGGTTGGTGATAAAGTGCATTAATGAATTTGGTTATGATGATGAGAAGTACATCATATTGAAAAGAAATGCTTCATAAGTTAGGGAGAAAAGTGCTCCGAAGTTTGAAGAAAAGAAGAGTATTGATTAAAGTGCTTTAAACTATTATTTAGTTAGTTCCTGAGTTTTTGGTTAGTAGATGAATTGTTTCCTAAGTACTAGAAGTAGTGTGTTAGTGGAGTAGTTGAAATTAGTCAAATAAGCATGTTAATTGCTGAAAAAATCAGTTAGAGTAGAGATATTAATGAGCTATGTTACCCACTTTCTCTTATTTTTTACTTGTGTTTAGCTTTGGTTTATTGCACCATATGCCTATATAACTAGGCCTTAAACTTTGTTTAATATAAGAATGCAATCAATAGTTTATTGCTTTCCAGCAACAAGTTGATATTGAGCCACGTGTTGACACATCATATCAACTCCACATCATTGACACATCATCACAAAATCATCAAGTCATCCATCATTGCCATATGTCTATGTCCTTGTGACACATGTACACATTCCATTGTTCCATGTCTTCAACATCCTATCCTATTCTATGGTTTGGGTTAAGCTATCAGTTTGGTTTGATTCGATTCAAGATTGTTAAGCATCTTTTAAACCATTTAGTTTGACCTTTTTATGTTGGTTTTTTTTACAACTCAAATTAGTTTTAAAGTTTACCAACATTCTAAATCCATTTTTGAGGTAAAATAATCAAATTCTAGCTCTATAGATATGTTTTCTCATTTTTATTACTTTTATTCATAATAGATACCTCTAAACTTCCCCGATCCTAACCCGATCAAAATCACTTTTAATGACTCAAACTATGAACTATAGGCTGAGAAAATGAGTAGTTTTTTAAAAGGAGGCTCTTGGCGTATTAATATTGGAGAAATACTTAAACCAAAATTCATATATATTAATAAAATGTCTAATATCTTGGGATGCAATGAATCAACAAATATTGACATGATTTTGGAACATATGTACTAAAGCCATCAAACTTGATTTTGACGCTTTGACACAAACTAAGTGGTATAGAACTTCTAAAAAATCATTACTATGTAACTAATGATGTCAATCAATTTCAATTGTATAGAAGACTCCATCGAATGCAATAACAACCTGACAGGCAATCCATAGCTATATACCTATTTATGCAAATCTTCATAATCATTAACACATCTAGCATTTGCTGATGACTTTGTAAGATGAGTTTGAACCTATCCACAACTATCCTCTCCATCAAGGATCTTTACCAAATCTCAAACTATTATCGAGGAGCTCATCATGGAAGAAAGCCGACTTAATACGCTATGTATAGAAAAGTTTGTTCCATCTCCTAATGTTGTTCTTGCAACCTACCTTAAACTTCTCATAACTTGGGTTTTATAAGGATCTTATAGCTACTACAAAAGGCTCAGATATCACATCTATAAATTTCAGAAATGGATCAAACAAAACTTTAGATAAGGTAACTCTTCCAACTCTTTTCGGCCTGCTTATGCTTTTGCCACAAAGGGCCTAATAGAAAACACTTCTCCTAAATTCTCCTTAAAAGGTCTTCACTGTCTTTTCCTATAACTTTAACTAAAATCTAGTATTGTATCATCTCTTGTCCTTTTTTTTCATGTTAGGTACTTTAACTTCATGGTATCTTGATTTTGCTCGTTTAACTATATGACTTTAGATTCTTCCATTCTTCAATCTTCAATAATACAATTTGGAATGATAACTCTACTATTCATGTTAAGAATATAGGCATTGTTTATACACCCAAATTACTCTTACCTGAAACTGTTTTTGTTCCTAAACTCTCATTGAATCTTATTTTTGTTGTACAATTATGTGAACTTGGTGTTGACTTATCTTTCTTAAGTTATGGTTGCACTATGTCAGATCCACAAACAAGTGAGATCTGTGGGGTAAAGAATAAGTTGTATGACAGTTTGGGCTTATTTCTCTGAATCTCCTATCCAAATGTATTGTTAGTGTTGTTACTTCACATCTTTGACATTCTTGTCTTTGTCATTTTCTAGGCTCTGTTAAGATTTAAAATTTCAATGGTGTCTCTTATTAAATTTCTAAAGGTCATGCTTTATCCTTTACTATTGATGATTCCATTTCTTTAACTCCTTTTGTTCTGATCTACTTTTACATTTTGGGTCCTATTCCTTATGAAACTATGGGTGCCTCGAGATCCTATATGATCTTTGTGAATAATTTTTTTACATTATATATGGATTTATCTAATGCATTACATATTTGAACTGTTTCCATTTACACTTGATTTTCTAATATGACCCAAACTCAATTCTCTTGCAAGATAAAAATATTTCATAATGATGATGCCATGGATTATAAAGATACAAACTTTGTCCACTTTATTGCTTAATAAAGGATTATAATTCAAAGTTCTTATCTAAATATATCATAATAAAATAGTAGAGCAGAATGTAAACATAGGCATATTTTTATACTATTTGAACCCTCCTCATATCCTCTTCTTTTCCTGAAACCTGTTAGGAAGAAGTAACTCTTACTACTATTTACATTATCAATTGTATTCTGCCTCCTTTTATAGTAATATCTCTCCCTATATTCACTTATTCAATTATACTTTTGATTATCAATCTCTCAAGATTTTTGATTATTCTCGCTTTATTCTTCTACAACCTTAAGAGTACACTAACTAGAACTAAGATCATGCATATGTTGTTTCCTGTCGACATGTAACATTTTAGGAATATAAAATGTTTTCTACACTTTCAAATTTTCAGGTTAGAGAACTTTCTCAGTATTCTCTAATCTTAATGTATTTTTATTTCCTGAAATTTTTTCCTATAAGCCCATCTTGTAAATCTAACATGTCAACGTGACCAACACTTTTACACTATGGAAGAAAGCAATAACAAAAGAACTAAAAACTCTTTCCAACACCAATACTTGGAACTTGCTTCTAGATAAACCAATTGGGTTTATAAAATCAATACTCGCACTGATGTATCCATTAAAAGATATAGAATCTTATTAGTTGATAAAGGGTTTACTTACGAATATAAGTTTGATTTTGAGGAAACATTTGCTCTTGTAGCTTGTTTGACTTTATTCTGTAATCTTATTACAGTTGCTATTAGCAAGCAGCGTGAAATATTCCAAATAGATCTCAAGAATTCATTTCTTAATGGTGATATCCTTGTAGAAGTGTATATGCAATCTTCACTTGGGTATGACCATCCACCTAATAAAGTATGCAACCTTTGTAAAGTCTTATATGGACTGAAGGAAGCTCTTAGAGCCTGCTTTGATAAATTCAACTTCACTATTGATTGCCTTGGCTTTAAATCCATCTCTTATGATCATGCCTTGTTTCTTTGTAAAATGGATCAAAGATGCACTCTTTTTCTTCTTTATATTGAAGATATGATAATAATTAGCAATGACTCTTGGGATATTTCTACTCTCATATATTTTCTCCATCAATAATTTGAAATGAAATATTTAGACAATCTGAGCTATTTTTGAAGACTTGAAGTATCATTTAATGACTTTGGTTACTATTTATCACAAGCAAAATATGACATTGATCTTATCTCCTCTGTTGGTCTTAGTGACACTAAGATTACTAATACTCCACTCGACTTCAGTGATCATATTTTTATTACTAATGGAAATCTTCTTATTGATAACACACTTTATTGCTAGTTAGTTGACAATCTTATATACCTCTCTAACACTCGTCTCGACATTGCCCATGTTGTTCATATTATGATTCAATTCATGTTTGCACCTCGTACCATTCACTTCTTATTTTTTCTTTATGTACTTTGGTACATTATATGCACTTTATTCTATAGGCTTTATTTTAGTCATTCGTTGCCACTAGACTTATGTGCATGATTTGATATTGACTGGGCTAGAGACCTAATTGATCGTCAATCCACAACTGATTGTTGCTCTCTTTCTTAGTGCATCTCTCATTTTATGATGAAGTAAGAAGAAAATAATTATCTCTCACTCTAGAAATAAAGTAGAATACTGAGCTCTTATTGACACTACTTCTTAGCTCCTATAGTTACAATGATTGTTTCAAGATATAGGTTTCCCTTCCTCTTCTTCAGATCATCTCTTTTGTGATAATCACATGCTATACAAATTGCTCGCAACGATGTCTTCCATGAATGAACTAAACACAATTTGTCATCTTATACAACATATTATGCTTTATGGCACTATAGAGCTTATTCCTATCTCATTTTAATTGCAAATTGCAAATCTTTCACCAAATCCCATTACCCTGGTGATTTCAATAACTCATCTCTAAACTAAAGTTATCATCTTCATTATTACCTTAAGTTTGAGGGGGGATTAAAATATCTTTAGAAGTTAACCAGCGATATTGATTTAACTCTAATTTAGTCCTAAAATTATATATATAATTTTAATGTAATTATCACCTTGATTTCTTTTCTTTACTTAGATCATCCAAAGTGTATAAATACCTTTATCATATACGTGAACACACATACAGACATATAGAGACTTTTCTATCATTCTTTCCTTGTCTCTTTTCTCTTAAAAGCTTTTTCTCTATTGAAGATTTATCATTGTCCCTCTTCACAAGCCATTCTCTTTCTTTTGGAATAAAATCAAGCCATTGAGGAAACAACTCACCTTCCTTTAAACTAGACTTTATCTAACTGAATTGAATTTTGACATAAAAAATGTGAGACAAGTGAAAAAATATTCATTGTCACTATAAGTGGTTTTTACCCACACTCAAGTCTTTAAGAATATCATGTCAAAATCACAAAAAACAATATTTTTGTGGAAAATTAGGTGAGAAATGTGTACAAACCTTGAGATATCGACAACCAGAGAAAGATTGAACCAAACTTTAAAACATAACTTAGAAATTTCTTAAACCAAATAACCAAAAATAGAAATCCATAACATATATACAACATAACTCCCCTAAGAGAAAAGGGAAATCTCAAAAGCTTTTTAAGAAATTAATTAAAGGATGAAAGCAAAAAGAGGCTAAAAAATGAGAGATGAAAAGAGAGAGATAAAGATAGAGAAATATATGCACTTAGGGAGACTTTTTTTTAATCTTAATAGGAAATTCAAACATGTAGATAAACACAAGATTTTTCATTATCATATGCATCATTAATCAAATAACTTATTTGAATTTAATTGTATTCTACTAGTTAAAAAAAATACTTGTAAGAAACTTATTTCTTTCTCGTAGAAATTATCCCTTATTTATCTTGTGTATTGTTTAGATGATATTTATTAGTTTTTTTAAATGATCATTATATTATATATACAGATAAGTGAAGATTATTAATTGTTCTTAATACTTAATAATTGAAAGGTTTCACTCCAAACTCATCAATTATGTATATTTATTATCATCTCTCACTAACATATGATGGGTTTAGTTGATAATATTTCTTCATGTTCTCACACTTATCCAATAACCCATGAGATAACCATATGACGAGAGTTTATGGCCATATATATGATAAGAATATATGAAATCTTGATTAATGAATCGATTTTTGAGTAGATTTTGTATGTTGTACCCTAGGTCGTATCTCGTACTTAAATCTCCTTTGATCTTATTTATTTCATTATATGATAAATTCATTCAATTATGTTACTAAGAGTTTGTGTCCACTTTTAAATACATAGTTTTTTTTAATGCAAGTTACTAATTAGAAGAAGCCCTTCCTCTATTCTAAATTTTCTTGAATTGAATTGAATTGAATTTACTTCCTTAGAGCTGCCCTATAAGATCATTTTAAACATAATCTTCTGGTAACATTTTAAAGTAGCAATGCTTAAATTTAATTCTTAAGAATTAGACAAGAGTTTTTAAGTTATATTATGAGGCTTACGTATCCTCTAAAGTCTCACACAACATAAGTGGAAATCTTATAACTTACATTAATCCCTTTTTATGGTTGTTTTACCATACATGGTAATAGTTATGTGCCATATATAATATTGATTCCTATAAATGTGGACTGTATGTTTTTTTTTTATAAATTCAATATTGTACAGGTTTTGACTCAAACATGATTAATGTTTAACTTGAATTCACTTGTCTACTTTTAAATTTATGAATTTGAACTCTTTTGTGTAACTTAAGATAGATATAATGACAATATGATCCCTATAAAACAATTTCTTTTTGACTTATCATCTAAGTTAACTTTCATGATTTAAGTTTCTTACTTTAGCTCAAAATTATTACCCTGACAATGAACTTAAATCCTACCTCATCTTCAGTCATTAAAAAAAACTAAAAGTGATTGCCTATATTAGATGGTCAACATTTTATATGTATGACATACTCTTCGATTCATACAAAAAATATGTCATATAAACTCTACGTATTCTATAATCAAGTACTAAGTGATGCTTATAACTTAATAAATAATGTCAACTCATATTTGCATTTATATATGACAATACATTGAATGAATATATATGGAGAAATGTTAATCAATTACATTTTAAAATTTATATAATCCTAGTGACTTTATATGCCCAATGTATGTATCTTGAGAATTTGGCTTTTCTACTATATCTCTTGTAGATATATACTTTATTTGTCAACTATATCTTTTACATAATTGTACTTAGTATTTATATACTTAATTTTCATTGAAATTTAGGGTCCTTAGTATAAGCAAATGTTGCTTGCCTATCTCAGTTGATTGTTACTGAATTAGACTCACTTTGAATGACTCTCAAATTAACCAAGAATCATGTAAGCCACACGAATTCTTTTGTTGCTATTGAAAATGCTATAATTTTAGCTTCAATATAGATAAGGTAATGCATGATTATTTCTTACTTTTTTATAATATAACACCATTGTTGAGTTAAAAAAATAAATTCAAATATATTTTTTTCTCATCCAAATCTCCTCTGAAGATACATGTGTATAACTTTGTATACTTAAGTCATTGTCTTAATAATATAAGGCATACTCAACAATACCTTTTAGATGTGTCAATATTCTCTACTGTTTTCTAATGTTCTTGTCCTAAATTTAACTGATATTTGTTCACCATCCTAACAACGAAACAAATATCTAGATGTGTCACCATCCCAACCATGTCCTTCACATAGTCCATTCAAAAAATTAATGCATCATCAAAGGGTGACTACATAAGTGTGTAAATAAACGTTTCTACCAATACCTAACATCAACATATTAAGTATATGTTCGTGTTGTATAAAATGTGTCCTATTATAGTTTATATTGAGACATAGTGTTCTTTGTACTCAGTCATAATATACTAATATTCAAGTATTAGTGTCATTTATTTGCAATGAATGATAATAGTTTTTGTACGTTGGCGTAATAATATTTGTATAGTTTCCTATTATATATTGTATTGACCTATGGTATTCCAATTCTAAATACTAGATAATCCAAGCTTATTCTTGACTAATGATAGTTTTTATACACAAAGCTACTATTACATATATTATGTCTTTATATATTTTATATTAAGGCCCTGGTCATCTTTTCAGTCGTGATCATATTCTTAGTTAAAGTTTTGGTGTTTACTTACATGTAATGAATGATGGAATGGGTTTAGGTACTGGTTCCGCCGGATTTTGGCTGAACTGCATATTACCGTTTGGGTCCATGAGTCTGCTGCCGTTGGTGATGATTCTA
>JANIJH010000003.1:54580398-54592432 GCA_024520975.1 Erythroxylum areolatum
GTTCCTGCAAAACAAACGAAGGCACGTCGGGGGTTGTTTCCCGATAAGCCCCTCCGACGCTCAAGTCAGTGTTTTTGAAGAGTTTCTAGGCTAAGGAATCAAGAGAATTAGGGTTTTTCAGTCTCGTACCTCTTGCGTGTTAATGCAATACCTTATATATGAAACAGATGCTAGGTTTAAGTCTTCACGTAGAACTCTACTTGTGCATGGGAGGTTTCTATCCGTACGTGGGCCGTCTATGTTCAGGCCTGAGCTTGGGCCTAACACAGCCGACCCGACCAATCTCCAAATAAGAGGACGATAAAAAGAGGATTGCTATGAGATTTGGAAAATTATTTTTAAATTTATGGATTGATGAAAAAAAATAAATAATGGATAAGAGGGATAAAGCTCGGGGCCATCTATCCGATAAGAGAGGCCTACAATAAATAATAATAATTTTACATTGGATAACCTTGTTGGAATTTTGATGAAGAGTTAGTATTCTGTTAATTTAGGGCTAAATTACATATTTTGAAATATTAATATAAGACCCCAACATATACCCTATAAGCATTATAATATGTCTAGGATATATTAAGAACTGAACGTAAATAATTAAAAGCATCTAAGCATGGTAAGACATATAATGGTAATTAATTTAAAAAGACAAGGTAAATTGATAATTTGTTCATTTTGACACGGACCTGAATAATTATATGTGAAATATGGATTAGAATGAAATCAATTGATGATGTTATATGCCAATGTGGGAATTGAAGGAAGAAGAATGATTAAATGTGCAATTTTATCTAAAGTCAATACATGATCCAATAGAACTGAAGAATGTGTGTAAATCTAGAAATATCATAAAATGAAAGTAGAAGAGAGGAGAGAGGGATGGTTCATATGGGGTTTTAACTCCAGAGCTCATTTTCCCTCCATTTCATCTTCTTAATTGCATTATTTTGCATAAAGAATCAAGCCAATCTTAAGTGGAAATTAAGATAAAAGTTGGTGATTTTTCTTCTCATCTTGGTCTTTTCTTACTTTGCTTATGAAGAGCTAGAATTATAAGGTTGGAATTGAGATTGAGATATGTATTTGTGGTGTTTCTAGTTGGTGAATCAAGCAAAGCTAAAAGGGAAAAGAAGGAAAAGCATTAGAAGAGCTAGTTAGCCAATTTCAAAAATTGAGGCTACATTTAGTTTATTTTTGTCTGTGCATATTTGAATGTGTACAAAGATTGATTTGGACATGGAACAGTTGTTGGAATAGGGTATTAGTTTTACTTTACCTGGAATTGGTTGAATATGATAAAAGAGTAACATTTAGTGGAATTCTGTCTACATTTGATCAATTCTCATTATTTTAGTTATAACTCGACCTATAGACCTCTAAATTGGGTGATTTTAATTGATGATGAAACTTAAGATATAGTATTAAAAATCTCTAGAAGAGATCCTAATCTAATTCTAGTTGCATGACATTAGCAATTGAGATTTAAAATGATGACCTAACGTTGCTCCTATTTTTGAGCAGCTTGAGATGTTTGGTACATATCTCATGATTTAGATCTCCAAATGGCCTGATTTTGATTTTATAGAAACTAGAGACGTAGAGAAACAAATGTTTAGAAGACCTCCAAGCCTAAGTTGAACTTTTTCTGTGTGAAATTTATTGAACAAATAGAGACCATCGTGTGATTTGCTTTCAGACTGATTTATTTTCCCCTTTTTAGACCCACCATATGCTTAGGTCAAATTGCACTATTTTGAGTTTTTTGCTTATGATTTTTACTGAATCATATCTGAACCTTTTTTAATGTTTATGAAACTTTGCAAACACTAGAAATAAATGAAATATAACTTACAATATATGAATTAAGTGATTAAATGTTGAAATTTAAGATTGAACATAATGTATACTAAAGGAAATTTATATGTATATAGATAATTTATATGCATAGTTATTGCCTATATGTGTGCAATATAACCATACAAGTTTACATACTAATTTTATGAACATAATTAAGTACAATTTAACATGTTTAATATTTAAATAGAGAAACATGACTAAACAAAACATATACAAAATAAATCATACGAGTATATTTGATTTGTATATTGTTCTAATAATAGTATGTTATGACTTGCATGTATGAACTTAAATACATATTTTATGATTTCAAATGAATATCATATGATTTGATAATATATTAATTATAAAATCGACAACTGATTAAAGGAAAATGTTACAGTGTCTGCGTCATTATTTTGGTAATTGATAGATAGGCATGCATATAGGATTACAGCAGCGCAGCTGTTATATTTTGACATCAATAATATTTTCATTTCAAGACTATAATGTATCTACAGTTTGATGCCCTTGGGTATTTATAGTTTGATACCTTCAGATATATATAGTTTGGTATCTTTGGATATTGATAACTTATGTTATCTACACTCATAGAAATGTGCAGCCTAAGACAAAGTAAATTAAACAGTTATAAATAAGAGATATAACATAACAACATGAGTAATTTGTATTAATGGGCATTAATGAATATCAATATTTGGCTTATAAATGTGAATTTACGATACATGAATAATGTGTTGAAGCATTTTTACATTATTTACCTTGATTAATTATTTCATTACTATTTATATGAGTTTATGATATTCATGAATGTGTTTGTGCTTTGCAAGTGATCAATATGAGTGATCATCCAAACTAAGTATTCCTCACTAAGCTTTCAAGCTTAACACATATATTAATCTGTATAGGTCCAAGTAATAGGAGTAAGGTACAGAGATTATTTACAGGGACCAAAGCCAACCGCTAAAAGTAAATGTACTTTTGGAATATGTCTTTTTGGTTGAAGATGATTGTATATGTAATGAAGGAGCTTATAATATTTCTTTTGGATTATCGTATAAATGTAAACATGTAATACAACTCTTAAATGATAATGTTAAGTGATATGAAATTTTGTAATATGTAATTGATAAATGTGTGATGACAATCCCTATAAATAAATAGAAGTGTATGTTATGAATGTATGTACAACATTTTAGTTCCCATATATATGGGTGATTGTAGGTTCTATATAGGGGGTGTTACAATTAAAATTCTTTTTGAATGCTTCAAAATGAGTAGATTCAATTTACATTTTAGTATAAACATTATGGTTTGATTTAATTCTTTTGTCAATTGAAAAGCTCTCAAAAGATTAAATACTTTTTAAATTGTTATCTTTCATTGAAATGATCAAGAGATAGAATTTTTAAGTTGCATAGTTATGCAATTATTGTAATTGGAGAAATCATTTGGGTTACACTTTCTTCTTGACCTTAAATAAGATTTATAAATGGTTTCTCTTCACCCATGATAAGGTAAGACTTATCAATGTTTCTTGTCACCTTTGAGAAAGAAGATATTGTATGAAGGGTTCTTTTTAATTATGAAAAAGAAGAATTCTCAAATGGAAAAAGGAATTCTCAAATAGAGCCTAGGAAGTTGATATAAGGCAAGAATTATTTGATGAACTACTATAGATTAATTTTGTCTCTCTTTTCCTATAATCTTTAATTATTATTGTGATTGATTTGTAATTTTTATATACAAATGTGTCACAACCATCTACTAGTGTAGACAATTTATTTATTAGTTTTCAAATAAAGCTAAAAATGAACACATAATTCATTCCCCTTTTATATGCTATTTGAGAACTAACAAATATTAAAAGAAGATGATTAATATGCTATAATAATTTAAAATTATGTAATTGTTATATTAATTGATCATTTTACTTATTTTTGTTTATAAATAATTATTTGAAATATTTTTCAAAAATATAAATCTATAAATAATTTATTTAACGTTGGCATTGAGTTTAACAAATAGATGAGACAAACAAAAAGGGTTAGTACTTGCATTAAGTCTATCGGATTCGATTAAAAAAATTAATCAACATTAGTAGTAAGTTTATTTAGATAGATGAATCATAAAAAAATAATTATTGTTTGCTCTGCATCTAATAAACTAGTATAAAAAAGGTAAGTCGACATTAGCACTAAATATAGCAATTAATACAATAAGAAATTTTCATCAATAATTATTGATTAATAATAAAGATAAAGCAATCATCTTTTAAGAGTGAGCCTCGAGTAATTTGTAAGGTTACTCCTTTATAATTAAAATGTCATAATTTCGAATTATAGAAAATAGTCTTTTTGTAAAATGCAAAAATAAAAAAGCCGGATATAATTGACATTCCTCTCCTCACGTTGGCAAATTAAAGAGCCTTGTATATTGTTGTATTTAAGAATGTGAATGATAATAAATATAACAAATTGATGATCTAATATATATTATTAATTATTAATAAAATATGATAAATAATAGTAATAAAATGAACTAACATTACATATTAAACATTATGGTGATATGTAATATAAGCAATGATAATTAATAAAATATCAAGACATTTTATGATTTTTAACAATAAAACATAAAATGTTATTAATTATTCATAGAAAATAAATTACATCATCTTATTTATTAATACTAGTAGATGAAAAATAAAATTTAATAAAATACTTAATTTACTATCATATTAATATATTATTAGTTATTAGTAAAAAGAATTGATATAACCTATTAAATACTTGTTTATATTTTTAATATAAGTAATGAAATATGAATATTAAAATTAATAAAATAGTAAAAATAAAAATTTAACTAAAACCAAAACTAAAATTGAATGTTATATTTACTAGTATTATTATATAATAAATAAAATTTTAATAAAAATTAGGTTATTGTTAATTCTTTTAACCTCGAACTTTTAGTATTTCTCTTTCTTTCTCAAAGAAGTCTGATCCATAACCATGTTGATTAATGTACCTTCTCAAATTAAAATCCTACGGATGTGTCAATATTTATGTGATAGAGAATAAAACATTCTCTTTTTTAATTTCTCTTGAAATGGAGAGCTCAAAGATTCTTTAAGCAGTGTGCTTATAAAATAAGACATTATCTATCAATAAATAAATAAATATAAATATATATATATATATATTATTCTTAATATTGATAAATATATTTATTTTCAATTAAGGTGATGAAAACTATAGGAGCATGAAATCACATAAAACTATGCTACATTGGAACGAAAACAGGGTTGGAACGTGCTAATGCTAATGGAGGGATGGTATACGAACCCAACCATAAGAGGTTGAAGCCGTTTGTCCAAAACTATTAACTTTGACCAGCCCAATCTAATATTAACTCAAGTTGATCGAGTTATGGGTTAAAATTGGTTATCTTACAAATACAAAGACGTAATTTCCGTGTTTTGAGTGTAACGACTTGGAGGTGAAGTTGAAAGGCTCTCGACATAAAACTCACCTAACTATGGATTCTCAGGCGTCGGTGTCGACGTCGACGCAACTATCTCCGTCTCCACAAACACTGCAGCGTAGCGGGAAAGAAGTCGAAGGATGTAGTAGAAATTGGTTGGAGCTGCCGCCAGACGTGACGGCGTCCATCCTGCTGAGGCTGGGAGCCATCGAGATTTTGACCAGCGCGCAGTTCGTGTGCTCCACGTGGTGCGCTATCTGTAAAGAACCTTCCATGTGGAGATCCATAGATATGCATAACCTCCGCGACCTCTGGGGAATGGATTACGATCTCGAGAAGATGTGCCGCCACGCCGTTGATCGCAGCTCTGGCGGCTTGATCGATATCAACATCGAGTATTTCGGTACTGACGATCTCCTCCATCACATCGTCGATAGGTAATTCTTGTTTGTTCCGTTTAATTTGAGTTGTTCCTAGGAATTGTTCGTTTTAGGGTTTTGAATACTTATGGAATTTTGTGTCAAAATTGAAGAATAATAGTGATTTGGATACTTAATATAAACCTCATTTTAATTTGAAGGGTTTGTGGTTTTTACGAATTGTCAAGTTAGGAACTTTATATTCTGTCGGATTTTTTTGCCCTCGATCCTGTCTCTGGAAAGTTTCAGAATGTAACGATCCTTAATACATAGTTGAATTGCTTTATGTCTGATATGGGAGTTTGAGTGACCTTTAATGCATAGTTGAAACATCAATCATATAATTTAAGCATTGAATTGAATTGTACTAGATTTCAGGCTGGTTTAATTGTGGTATTTATCTGCTAACGTTCACTTTACAGATCAAGACATCTCAAACGCCTTCGACTTGTGTCTTGTTATAACATTTCTGATGAGGGATTGAGTGCAGTAGCAGCAAAAGCTCCATTGCTGGAGGAACTCGAAATTTCGTACTGCTCGTTCTCGAAGGAAACTTATGAAGTTGTTGGACGTTGTTGCCCTCTATTGAAAACATTTAAATTAAACTGCCAAGGATGTATATTCCCAGGTGTTGATATTGACTGTGACGAGGAGGCATTAGCTATTGCAAGAAACATGCCTGAATTGCGCCACCTCCAGATATTTGGAAATCAACTGACAGACAATGGATTGCAAGCTATTCTTGATGGTTGCCCGCATCTTGAGTCGCTTGATCTACGGCAGTGTTTCAATGTCACTCTGGATGGGAGTTTGGGCAAGTTATGTGCTGAAAGAATTAAAGATTTGCGGCGTCCCTATGATTCCACAGATGACTATCCATTTGATCCTGAAGTTCCAGAGCAATCACCTGCTGGTGGCAGTCCTTCTAGTACTTCTGGTCCTTACCTTGACTTCTTGTCTGATTATAATGATGATGATCATGGATACTCTGACGATGACTATAATCAGATGTATTACAATTACTAGCTTTTCATCAATTAGGATCCGCGTGGTTGAGTGGGGCAATATGAACATGAGGACAGGGAAGAAGGTTCAGCGTTGAAAGGGCCTGTTGGATCAATCAAGGATATCTGAGCTACATTTCATCTTAGACTAGTTGGAGTTTTCTCCAATCAGCAACCCTGTTGTATTTAGGCTAAACGGTTGTAGATTGTCAAAAGATTCAGTTAATCAATCATTTGCCAACTTACCGATTTAGTTACCTTATTTGTTAATGTAATTAATATAATTTATATGCTTTTCTAGTTAGATAGTCAAACCTAAATTAAAGGAGCTGACAAACCTCCTCCTTTGTATATTCCTTATTTAGGTAGGACTCTTTGTGTATATATGAAGAGAAACTCTTCTCTAATAATATGCGAGTTTTATCACACATAAAATCCTCTGTATTAACATGATATCAGAGCCCTTTATTTCTACATAGTCATTGTCCAGTTTTTTTCCAGCTTCTAGTTCTTGGCTCCTAGTCCAGTTTCTTCCAACTTCTAGTTTCTCATGTCTAGTTTTTTCCAGCTTTTGGTTCTTAACTCCTAGTCCAGTTTTTTCCAGCTTCTGGTTTCTCGTTCCTAGTCTAGTTTTTTTAGTTCCTAGTTCCTAGTTCTTTAGTGGCCTTATGTTTTCAGATAGGGAGTCCTTGATTTGTTTTAATGGTAAAAACTACTTAGCCTAGGTATTTCACTTTAAGATATATGTCAAAGGAAGAGACGCATGGGGTCATGTTGATGGTAGCGAACCTACTCCCAAGCAAGGTACGGATGAATATGTTGCGGAAGGTCAAGGATGCATAAATTATGACATGGATTTTGGGATTTGTAGAAACCAACATTGTTTTGAATCTTTGACCCTTCAAGATCGCAGCTGAAATGTGAAACTACCTCAAGAAAATCTACAGCCAGCAAAACACGGCTCGTAGATTCCAACTTGAACATGAATTATCCATGATTAATCAGGGTAATCTCTCTATTCCTGATTTTCACTCTAGCTTTATGAATCCTTGGGCTGAATATATTGATATAATCTATGCTACTTTACCTGCTGAAGATCTCACTATTGTCCAATCTGTTCATGAAACTGCTAAAATGGATCAATTTCTTATGAAATTAAGATATGAATTTGAGGGTACCGGGTCCAATCTTATGAATCGAGATCCAGTTTCCTCCTTGGATGTATGCCTTAATGATCTACTATGAGAGGAGCAACGAATTGTCACTCAAGCAGCCATGGAACAACAAAGATCCACATCAGTTTCAATGGTTTATGCAGCCTAAGGGAAGCTAAGAGGTAAGGATCTAAGGGTCGTTCAATGTTTCTGCTGCAAAGGATTTAGTCATTATGTCTTGAATTGTCCCAAAAAAATTATGGAACTATTGCAAAAAAGATGGCCATATTATCAAGGAATACTCAATCCGACCTCCCAGGAAATCTGAAAAAGCATTTACTGCCTTGGTTAGATCTTCTAATGCAGGTGGTTTAGTGGATACAACCTCGTCAACACAAATTGTTCCTGAGCCTGCTCAAACTATAACACTTGAGATGGTACATATGATTCTCTCTGAAATGTCCAGCTTAGGACTTTCTGGTAAACCCTTATCTACTTCTTCCACTTGGTTTTGTGATTTCGGGGCATCCAATCATATGACAAATAATGCTCAAATCCTAACCAATGTAAAGAAATATTATGGAAATCTTGAAATTTATATTGTAGATGGAAATCTATTACCCATTACAGCCACTGGTGATATTTCTCCTTTAACTGATGTATTTGTCTCTCCAAATCTTGCCACTAACCTTGTTTCAGTTGGCTAGTTGGTTGTCAATCACTGTGTAGTAGAATTTTCAAAATTTGGTTGTGTTGTGTAGGGTCAACAGTTGGGAAAGATGATTGTAAAGGGCCTAAAGTAGGATGTGTTTTTCTACTCCAATTTCCTTTGTCACCGTGTCTTTCGTTTCCTTTTATCACTTATAATCTCGCTCAAGTTGATTATCGAGTTTGGCACAAACGTCTTGGACCTCCAAACTTTAGTATACTGTATAATTTGCTAAATTCTGGTTTACTTGGGAATAAAAAGCAATTTTCCATTGATGATGTTCAATTTGATTGTGATTCTTGTAAGCTGCGTAAGAGTAGAACTTTGCCATTTCCGACTCACATGCCTAATCTTGTCCAACATTTCCAAATGATACATAATGAAGTGTGGGGTATGGAACCAATTATATCTTATGCTAATTACAAGTGCTTTGTCACATTCATTGACGACTATAGTCATTTCACTTGGATTTATTTCTTGCATTCTAAAGATGAAGTGTTCTCTGCGTTTAAACTTTTTCATACGTATGTCCAAACCCAATTTTCTGCCAAAATTAAAATCTTACGTTCAAGTAATAGGGGTGAATATATGTCTCATTTGTTCTAAGATTTTCTGCAGGCTAATGGAATAATATCTCAAATATCGTGACCTCAAACCTCACAACAAAATGAGGTGGCTGAAAGAAAAAAGGTCACCTACTTGATGTTGTTCGAGCCCTTTTAATAGAATCCTCAGTGCATCCTCAGTTTTGATGTGAGGCTGTCTCCACTGGCTGTTTATATCATTAATAGGTTACCTTCTCCTTCATTGCATCATGTATCTCCTTTTTATAGGTTATTTGATCATTTCCTCAATTATTCTAATCGTGGTACCTTTGGTTGTGTATGTTATGTACATCTTCCTTCGCAAGAATGTACAAAATTCCCAGCCTAATATGTTAAATGTGCCTTTCTAGGATATTCCGTGCATCACAAAGGGTTTCTTTGTTATGATCCTAATCTACATCGTGTTCGCATTTCTAGAAATGTATTTTTTCTAAAAAAGCAGTGTTTCTTTTCCAATCATCAAGACTCTCTTTCTCCTTCATTTTCTATGTTGCCTATTTTTCCTAGCTCTACTGTAGATCAAGAAAAATCTAAACCACTTTTGGTATATCAAAGACGATCCAAAACTGCGATAGATCCGCCTTATGCTATGCCCCCTCAAGCTCATTCTCTTGCTGCTGGTTCTTTTGCACTAATCAAATTCGTTATTCCCAAACACAGTACACGATTTAGTAAGTCACCAGATAAGTATGGTTTTTCTAATCCTGTCTCTTTGGCAGCCACTTTGCCTTCTATTACTATTCCCTCATCTTATAAGAAGCAATGGAACATGAATGTTGGCGTAAGGCTATTAAAATAAAACCTCTTACTCTTGAAGAAAACCAACCTTGGGATGTTGTACAACAACCTTCCTAGATCAAACCACTTGGCAGCAAATTTGTGTTTTTTGTCAAACTTCATTCTGATGGATCTATCGATCGCTACAAAGCTTGGTTAGTGGTTCTTAGGAATAAACAAGAGTATGGCCTGGACTATGAAGAGATCTTCACACCGGTAGCTAAAATGACCACAGTGCGAACCATCCTAGCCCTTGTAGCATCTCAATTATGGCCTTTACTTTAGATGGATGTTAAGAATGCGTTTTTACATGCTGATATCAAGGAAGAAGTCTACATAAAACTTCCATCTGGTATACCCACTTCTTCTCCTAATGATGTTTGCAAATTAAAACACTTCTTGTATGGCTTGAAGCAGGCACCGTGGGTATGGTTTGGAAAATATAGATTCACTCTTCTTGGTTTCTCCTTTACTCAAAGCCAATATGACTCTTCTATGTTTCTTCAGCGGACGTCTAAAGACATAGTTGTTCTTCTTGTTTATGTGGTATATGACATCGTCATCACTGGTTCTGATTCAGAGACCATCTTTAATCTTAAAAAAATGTTGCACACCACTTTCCACATGAAAGACCTTGGCCCACTTACCTACTTATTGGGGTTGGAAGTTCATCATCGTCCCCAAGGTATTTTCTTGAATCAACACAAGTATATTTAAGATCTAATTCAGTTGGCAACACTTACAGGAAGTACTTCAATTGACACTTCAATGGAAGTCGACGTGAAATACTGATGTGATGAAGGGGAGTTTGTTAAAGATCCTACTTTATGTCGTAAGTTGACTGGTAGTCTTATTTATTTGACCATTACTCGACTAGACATCTCTTATGTTGTTCATGCAGTTAGTAAGTTCATGCAGTCTCCTCGATACCTTCACTTATCTACTGTTCGACGCATCATCTGATACCTACTTAGCACGCCTAATCATGGCCTTTTTTTTCCACTGATTCTTCACCACAATTGCAAGCCTACAATGATGCGGACTGGGCTAGTTGCCCAGACACGAGAAAATCTACTACTGGTTAGTGTATGTTTTTTGGTAATGCTCTTATCTCTCGGAAATGCAAGAAACAAAACTATATCTCAAAGTCATCCACTGAGGCAGAATGTCGTGCCATGTCTGCTGCTTGTTTTGATATCATTTGGCTATGTGGTATTCTCACCGAACTTGGTTTTCCACAACTTCAACCAACTCCTTTGCATGCTAACAACACTAGGCTATTCAAATTGCGGCCAATCTCGTCCACCATAAGCACACCAAACATATAGAGGTTGACTGTTATTTCATCTGAGCGGCCTATGATCATCATGTTATTACCTTGCCTCACATTAGTACCAACTTACAGATCGCCAATATTCTTACCAAATTCATGACACGTAAACAACATAATTTTTTTGTTGGCAAAGTAATGCTTGTCTACTTACCAGCATCAATTTGAGGGGAATGTCAAAAGATTGTCAGAAGATTCAGTTAATTAATCATTTGCCAACTTGTTGATTCAGTTACCTTATTTGTTAATATAATTAATATATTTTATACGCTTTCCTATTTAGACCATCAAACCTAAATTAGAGGAGCTGACAAATCTCATCCTTTGCATATTCCTTATTTAGGTAAGATTTTTTGTGTATATATGTAGACAAACTCTTCTCTAATAATATATGAGTTTTATCACACACAAAATCCTCTGCATTAACAACGGTTAGCTTCTGCGGATAAAGCTGAAATGGCTTCTGCAATATCAGACTAGTGCTTGTGATTTATGAAACCATTATGAAAGCCAGTCAAGTTTTCTATTTTATGAACGTAAAGAATAGAGTTGTTGTTTGCATTTCTACCTATGTTTTGACGTTTCTTGATTCCAGAAGCCATGTCTTCTTGTCTACTACTCCCTCCGATTCATAATAAGTGTCGTTTTAGATACATTTTAATTATTCAAAATAAGTGTCATTCTTGACTTTGT
>JANIJH010000003.1:54593014-54604832 GCA_024520975.1 Erythroxylum areolatum
GTGGCCTTGGGGACTGTATGGGCAACAGGAGGGATTTACTCTTTGCTTAGATGAGGAATGCCGTGCTATTAACTTGGGACAACTTAACTGTTTGTGCTTTGTGATCTTGGGAAGAGCTAAAATTGTTGGAGTCTTCAGAGTTTATTAGGGTTTGAATAATCTTATGAATTGGGGTTTTCTTGTGGTTTTTCATTTTTGCCTTGCCCTGTTCGTTCAACCACATGAAATCCAATTATTATGTGATATATCATTGACCCCTGTTCGCCAAACTCGTTTAGATTTTATTTGATTTCCTCTACATCCCTCGACTTCAATCGACGACTGAACATGCGATGCGTTGAAGCTCGCTTGGTGTTTACCTTTTCAAAGCCATGACACGGGGTTTCAAAAAAGTAGCAGCTCTAGCCATAGCTTTGACAGGTCTACCTATGACTATGAGTCTACCCTTCTTGGAAGTAATTACGCTCTTAAATGTATTCATTAGTTTCTTCAAGAGAGAACAGTCACAGGCCACGTAAGACTACACATCATACAGTTAGTAGGCACAAGTTACGTTGCATTTTCCCCCAACACCACCCCCTCCTCACGTGACTCTCTTCCTTGAAAGAAACAATTTTTCGTCGTACATAGCTCACGCGGCTTGTGCACTATAGATCGTACTCACCAATCGGCGTCGTTTTAATTAAACTAGGCTCATATAGAAGCGATATTTTTTTTGTTTTTCATTTTTTGTGATATTCTTCTGAAAATTTTGTTTGGTTTCGAGACTCAAGGACCACTAAAATATAATTATCTTACTAAAATTTCTCTTTTAATAAATAGTTAAAAAATAAATACATCTTAGATTTATTCTTATAATTTAAACAAGCTTACGATAAAAAAGTATTTTAATGTATAATTTGTATAAAAGGATGTCTCGGTATATAAAACTCTTTATTTTATAAGAGTCGAGAGAGAAGGTCATTAATTATATATATTCTTCTAAATATATGACATAATTGATAGGTATTTACGGTTATCGAATGCAAATACTTATGCATATTTTAAAATAATTTAAAATTTTAATTTTGACTAATAAAGTCATTGGAAATGAAAGAACTGAAGATGTAGCAGCTGGCATACAACAGTAAGTTTCCCAGCAAAATCATGGTTACCCACATAGTTTAACCATCCTCTTGCTCAGTTCCCTATGACTTGCAACTAAAACTGAAGCAAGTTAGGCGTGTAAACAATAGCTGCTGAGATGAAATTGATTACCTTATGTTAAGTGTTTAAACAAAGTCAAAGGCTATTAATTGCATCCTATATGTTGATCTAACTTAACTTTATGGATGCTTTGCCTAACCCAATGAAAGAGTTACCACAGAAATCAAAATGGATTCCAATCAAGGAAGTCCACCCACTACTCCTATTCTATTCTATGCTAAACAACAATAACTAATCGATATGGTACCAATAATTGCAATGCCCATCTCCCAGTTACTCTCATATCATGGCCCTGTCTTTTCTGCTTTTTAATCATCAACATTATGATTTGCTTTTTCTTTTCATATCATACCCATGTTTCCTTATCTTTATCGCTCATTTCTCTCTTCAACAAGACTTCAGCCACCAACTAGCTCAGGAAAAATGGAGGTATACACGTGGAAGAATGCAATTGAGCACAGCTATGTTAGGACAGTGTATGAGGAAACGGAGGGGGACAATGCTTTAAAGTCACCTGGCTCGGCTGCTTGGTTGGCAGGCGTTCCTGCACATGTATTGTCAAAGGTATCTTTCAGTCTTTCATTTTCTTTTTCTATAAAATTTTTGAACAAAAGAATTGTTCAAACGTGTCCTAAATTATCTTATGAAATGTGAAATTTGTACACGCTCGTATCTTTACATGTAACAGAATAATCTGACAAACAAATAAAAGCCTCTAGGTTCCCTCTCCATCTTATCCATGAATGCACAAGTTCCATTGGATGAGTTTCAAGTTTCATTTGATTCTTACTATCTATCTTATTTAAGTTATATTAATAGTAGGTATCAGGGGTAGATCCAGAAAATTTTTTGAGTAGGAGCAAAATTTTATTTTTTTTATAGAGGCAAAATTAAAAATAATAATTTTTTTATAAAAAATTTGTTGGAGACAATAGGGGCAAGTACCCCATTGTAGATCCGGCCCAGGTAAGTATGCTACGTAACTACTATTGGTTACGAAGTTGTCATTTAGGGAATGATAGGAACATTAAGCATAAATTTGACAACTTGAACATGGAATGCCGGAATAAAGCTATCTAAGGGAGCGGTTTATTCGCAAAGAAAATAATAATAAGAATAAAAATAAATATAGTAAAAAATTAAAAATAAATATTATCATTATAATTATAATGGTTGATTAAGAAAAGAGAATAGTTACCATTACTATTATCATTAATAATGATTACTTTATAAAAAATAGTAAGAAATAAAAATTTATTATATTTTAATTAATGAATGAATTGTATTATAATTAATGAATAATTATATTTTAGTTATAATTAATAATAATAATTTAATTAATTATATTATATTATAATTAATTATAACATTTTAATTAATTATATTTTAATTAATTAATTACAATTATAATTAATTATAATTAATCAACATTAAACATATATTTTTTTTAAAAATTATTAATAAAAATAAATTTCATTTCTTTACTAAACCGAAAGATCCCTCACAATTAAGATATCAAACTATTACCTTATAATAATAATCCACGACAAACCATAATTCTCAACAAACAACCGACTTTTCATTCCTTAGCCGATAACCTTTTCTTAAATCTATCAACCAGAACCCTTACGCTGTAAGTTGTCATTCGTGTTAGTTAAGCGAAACCTAAAATGGCTATTTGAAGTATCTGTTTCTTTCTTCTTGTGAGAAAAACGATTGGACTTACACATGCAGCTATTTAATATTTTATCACCCCGCCTTGGTACAAAATATGGGAGTCACGTGGCAAATATCCAGGGGACCTCTCTTCTTAAAAATAATCAAACGGTGTAGCCTTGTCCTGAAACGACGCCATTCTGCGGGTTCTTAGACCAGGGATTTCCGGTGGAGTCAGCGTTCTGATCAATGCAAAATTGAGGCCTTTGAAAAACGGATGGGTTTTGATGTCGGCGGATCCCCTCTTTGACCCGAGTCTACTGTTCGGATCCTTGATCAGTAACCCGGATATCAAGTCCCGCGCGTGCTGCTCAAGTGTGGAAGAAGCCGAGAGGGTGGGAAAAGTCAAGGGCCTTTTTACGATGCTCCGCAGCGTCAGCTCGTTCACTTGTGACGCAAACGGCGTTCGTCCATATATTAGTTCGTAGATGAAAATCCCAAGGGCCCACCAGTCGACCGAGTTCCCGTGGGATCCACCTGATGCAACTTCCGGTGCCACGTACTCGTGGGTCCCAACAAAAGAGCGGGACCGGGCTCCTATGGGTTCGGCGACGAAGAGACGGTTCGAGTTCAGGGTCTGGATCTTCTTAGAACGGAAGAGCCGGTTCATGAGGCAGGAGAAGGCTTTTTTGGAGCGTGATCGGGCGTAGGGTAACACAGCAGGGAACGCGGTATCAGGAGACGAGGATGGAGATTGAACGGCTGGGATTGCATCTGAACATAGTGAGAGGTCAAAATCGGAGAGCATGATGTGACCATCCGATCTGACCAAAACATTTTCAGGCTTCAGGTCTCTGTATATGATTCCGAGCATGTGAAGGTACTCCAAAGCTACAAGAACCTCCGCTGCATAGAACCTGATGGAACACAAAAGTTACTCCAACATGAGTTGCTTTTTTTTTATAAATGTTTTAGATTAAAAACTACGAAAAGGACTAAATGGATAAGAGATTCTCAGAAAAATCTGTGATTTCTTGCAAGTTGAGCCTGATCCAGGTTAGCAACGACGTTGAGGTGACACTATTGAGCTATTAATGGGAAACTTCAAATAATGGGAATTTGCGGCTAAGTCAGAGAAAATCATAGGAAATCTGTGCTGTCAAGACGTGAAAAGGAAACCCAGAAAGTGATTTTTCCAGGAAAGTGTATTAATTTGAATTTGTCATGAAGAGAAAAATAAATAACAAAGGAATGATTGAGTTTTTCCATGGAACATGACCTTGCAGAGCCAGGAGGAGACATGATAAGAACCCATCAATTGCACTAGAAAACAAAAACAGCAACAGGCTACCTACTCCATGCAAAAAAGGTCAATGATAAGCAGGAAAGTTGCAGTGGTTTTAACTTTTCGGTTGAAATCATTTAAAACATCAAAAAGCTTGGAGATTTTGAATTTTCTCTTAAATTTTTACAACACAGGAGAAAATAAAACCCTTTTCAGTGACCTTTAAAATGAACATGGAAATATATTGGCAGGCATATGATTACGTACCTCGCCGAACTAAGAGAGAAACGTTTTTGAGGCTGCTTGTGTCTCAAAGAATGCAAGTCACCACCGGAACAGTACTCCATAACAATGCACGAGAAATGGGAGGCCTCGAACTCTGCGTAAAGGGTTGGCAAAAATGGATGGTCCAACATTTTCAGGATCTTTCTCTCCATCTCCGCTCTATGCACCTTCTTTTTAAGGGCCAATGCCTCTTTGTCGACCACTTTCATGGCATAGAGACACATCCTATTAATGTCACCAACATCCTCTTCGTTATCCACAAGATCATCGTCGTTCTTGAGGTGGCAGAGGTAGACGGTACCGATGTCGCCAGACCCGACGCGGCGGAGGATGCGGAAGTCGCGGAAAGTGAGGCCCGTCTTGCGACGGAAGGTGGCATGGCGGATAGCGGAGTAGGCGAAGTCCGATGCACGGTGGGGCTTGAGATTGAGGTTTTCCGGCGACGACCTGGAGTTTGTTGGAATGAGCTCGAAAGAAAAACGACTGTAACTAGTAAAGCTCTCGCTATTCATTGAACTATCACTTGAATAAGAACTTGTGGCCTTTAAGCTTGGATCACCGTCTGAGTCACGGTGGTTACACAATAACATCTTAAAAAATGAGAATCCAGTTCTTATATATATGTTCCTCTCTCTTTAGTGGAGAGAACTAGGAACACGTTTTAAAGAGCAAGGGGTTCAAGTTCAACTAATGCAAGTCAAAAAAATTGTAGAAAAACGGAGCAATCGAATCTGATACAAGGTTCTTGGAGACTGTAACGAGTAAAGCAAAGGAAGCTCTGGTTTTGAGGTCCGACCCAATGAACTTGTAACTTTTTCTAGATGATTTCTAAACAACCCATCGAATCAGATGCTCAAAAGATATAAAAACAGAATTTGTGTCACCATATAGAAGAAGAAACAGTAGCAGAAACTAGGAGGGAACCCGAAAAAAAGAAGAAGAGAAGAACATAGTGCAGATAAGATAAGAGGCATTAAATGCAATGATTTTGAAAGTAGCAGGCTTTTTCTTCAAAGGGTCGGGGCCAAAAGGAAAATTAGGGTTTCTAAGCAACACCCAGTTGGAAGTGAAGGCCACTTCTTGGAAAGAAAGGAAAGAGAAGTGGAAAGGCTTTGATCTTTTTTCTGTGGTTTGGTTTGAGATTGTGTGGAAGAGAGAAGAAAGTGGCTGCGGGGTATTCATAGTCATGACTCATGAAGGGGCAGCGGTGAAGATAGTTTTTACTTTTTACCGTTGATTGACTGTCGACTGTCGAGGTAAAAAAAATCTTTAAAAACTCTTTCTTTTTTTAATATCCCTAAAAAGAAGAACTTATTACAGTGTAGTTCTAGCCTTACGGGAGATGACGTGGGATGACCGGCACGTGCGATGACGGTGAACTGGGTCACTGTCACGTGGCATTGGTTGCGCTCCTCTTTTTGATCGAAGAATTGAGAAGGGTAACTATGCAGAAAGGAATTCTGCGACGCGTGTGGTTCTGATTGTTCTCACAAGTAGAGATGCTTTTGGATTGAAGTATTAGTCTATTACTTATGTTCTCTTTCGATAAAAGCTTTAAGATTAAGATATCCGGCAATTTTACTAAATTTATAATATTTAAATTAATAATTATGTTGTCTATTCTTACATATAATAAAATGTATATAAATACAATTTTAATAATAATTTCTACTAACCTAATGTAATAAAAATTATTTTCTAATGTTATAAAATAAATGAAAAGTATTTTAAATCGGAAAGAGTATTTTTTTAAATAAATAAATTTCAAAATATTTTATATTTCTATCTTTTACTTAATTAGGCAAATTTTGTTTTTTAAAAGATGAGGATTAATGTGCTTTGATTTTCCAAAAAAATATTATATAGAGTAATCTTTTTTTCATATATATATATATATACTATCACAAAATTGACTTAATGATTGGAAATTAGGTATATATCTCTATATATAAGAATAACAACAAGAATAATAATAACAATGAGAATAACAACAATAATAATAACAATGAAAACAACAATATCAATAATAACAATAATAATAACAATCATAACAATAACAACAATAATAATAACAACAAAAATAATAAACTGATTTCTTAGAAAAAGTCTTATAAAAAAAGCTCAACTAACAAAAGCTCGACTGATATAAATCTATCCAAACAGGTACTCTATTACTTATGTTCTCTTTCGATAAAAGCTATTAAGATATCTGGCAATTTCACTAATTGCAATTTCACTAATTATACAATATTTAAATTTTATTTAAATTAATAACTATGTATCTATTCTTACATATAATAAAATTTATATAGATACAATTTTAATAATAATTTCTACTAACCTAATGTAATAAAATTATTTTCTAATTTCATAAAATTATATGAAAAATATTTTAAATTGGAAAGAGTATTTTTAAAATAAATAAATTTCAAAATATTTTATATTTCTGTCTTTTAATTAATTAGGCAAATTTTATTTTTTAAAAGATGAAAATTAATGTGCTTTGATTTTGTAAAAAAAAAGAATATTCTTCTATTCTTTTTTTTTTTCATATATATACACTTTGACCTAATGATCGAAAGATAAGTATGTATCTCCATAAATAAGAATTCAACTCATAAAGAATAAACAATAATAATAATAACATACAAAATTTGAGGAAGTCTAATATTAGATAGTCTTATTTTTAATAAAAAATTGTTTGTTTGAAAAAAAAAAGAAAAACAGTTTAGGTGGGTCGAGTGCGGAAGCTTCCACCTGATTTGATTTACCTTTTTATTTTTATTTATTTTTTACCGCGTTTGACCTTGACGTGGTTCGTATGCGTTAAGTAATTAGTGTTGCTGGGCAACATTTTAAGACAATTCATGCTTTTAATTTGTCAGTTGCATCCAATCAATGCCCAATCATCTTTCGTTTCCTTTGGTCCACTCCCACAGCCTTTTGTTTTATGCTTTTCGTAGTTAAAATAATATTTAATTATTATATTTTTAAATAAAAATACAGAAAATTATTTTTATGAATTATTTAGGTTATTGATTTAAAATTTTAATAATAAATTTATCATACTTCTATTTTTTTAAGTGAACAATTAAACTATTATAAACATTTATATTTACCAAATGTATTTTAAATTTTAAATCAATATTAATAAGATTGAATTTTTACTTTTTAGACTTAAATATATTTTATTTAATAAATAAGTATTTAAAATTTGCATTAATTATAACAATAAACTGAAATAAATTGAGTTAGAAAATTTATCAAAATCAATTATACCATTAATTAATATTAAATAAATAAAAATTATAAAATTTAAAAAGTTAAAACAAATGTTTATAATTACCCTAAATAAAAATAGAAAGAAATTAAAACAAAAATAGAAAATCAAAAGTCAATTATATTAAAAAATTTCCTTGAATTTAAAAATGTAAATATATAATATAAAATAAAACCAAACGAGCCGTTAATTTTCATTTTTTAAATCTAGTTTCTTTTTTTTTAAAATTTTTTTGGTACATTTTAAACTACTTATTTTGTTCTTATCAGTGAAAACTGGAAAATAATGTATTTTATTTGTAAGAAATTGCATTCAGCATGTTTCTTTTATTGTTCCTTATAGCTCAAACTTTGTATCTGTAAGACGTGAACTTACTGCACTAAGTTATAAGTGTGTAAGATGAAGTTAACTCATCCTTTGATTTCCTTCATAAATATGACCATTTAATTGAATAGCAGGTGGAAACTAATAGCATGTCCAAGAACTCGTATGAACTTTCAATCTTTGTAAGTTGATGGAAGAAAGCAACCAGAGTGCAGAAGGGGACAGGTTAGCTACGCCTACGCGTTCAAATCCACATGAGCAAAATGAAAGATGAACATGACATAGAATGGACTCGAAATAGTAGCTAGCTAGGGGCCTAAGGGCTCAACGGCTGGAGTTTGTGGTCTTGAAATATAACTGGTCTTTCACAGTCTGTATGCATGATTGTACTTGTATTGTTTCCTTATCATACTCACTATCAATTGTTGGACAAAAGCAGAATAAATAGAGGAGGAATATGTATATTGATTTAAAGGGGGACCCCATGAGAATTTAGATTGGAGTAGTGTCTTGTAAAAGGCCAACACAAAGTGCACCCAAGTTGGAAGTGCTGTCCATTAAAAATCCCCTTTAGAGAGTTGCTCAAAAGGAAAGGCAGCTACCCACATTTAAGACTTTCTGCTTGTTTCTTGATACCAATTACTAGACTGGAACTACCCATCAACCAAGTGTCAACTATTCGGTCACATGAACAACATAGTAGTTCTGAAGAAGTTACCTGTTGCAAGTTGCAACAATTATACTGCTTATAGTGTTGATAGCTGTGGAATACAAGATGATTGATTAACGAGCTTTAGCTTATTTGCTGTGATACCCTCTTCTTACAGGAGAAAAGAAAAAGGTCCAATGTTAATGCCTGGAGGGGATGATTCTTGCTATGCCTGAATTAAAGAAGTTACGATAGGATTTATGAATGATCTACACAATTTTGGTTGAGAAATAAGTGTAGCGTGGCTACAAGCAGCTGGTCTGGGAGTAACAGAGCAAGCCACGTTCCAAAACCAAAATGGATTGCTATAAATCAATACGTGTCAAACCAGCTTACATGGTGGAGACCTAAGACACCAATCATGTCATGATATTTTTGTAAAAGGAACCAATCTTTCTTTCTTCAGGAACATATTGTGGGGTAAACGACGTAGGTCTACCTCAAGAGTCTAAAGACGTGTTTAGCAAACAAAAAAAAAAAAAAAGGAAGAAAAACAGACCCAGAATTCCAAGCCATGTTTATCACTGACTCCATGTTTCTAATCAAACTTCACCAGCAGAGACGGGGGGCCAAAAATTCCCACGCATTTGCCTTTACTTCTTTATCCGTTTGGCATGTAGTAAACTCATGTCCTTTTTTCTGTTCCATATGGGAAGTAGTAGACAAAATTAAGTTTGAAAACAATAATTGGGGACTAGGAAGAATACATCTTAAGCCTTGAGTGATTACTAAGATTGATAGAGGATTTGGCATCAAATGTGTAAGGGATATGCTGGTATCTCTGAATTTTCTTGTCTTGACATCGTAAAGATCTATTATAGACAACCGCAATTCATATATTGGCACCATAGATCTCCTTTTTCCTGTATTGGATTCACATTACAGTATATGGATCTTGTAGATCATGTTTAAATAATTAATTAAGCTATGTAGAGTGAGATTTCTAGGTGATCAAGTTAACAAAAATTTCTTTACTCTCTTCTGCTTATTTTACCTTCAGAACAAGATTCTCACAAGTTAGTGGCTGCTTTCTGCAGTTTTTTGTCTCCAAACTCTTGTCCAAGGAATATTTTATTGTATGCATGTTCTTTCTTCTCCTGTTTTAGGGTACTATTGTTTTCTGAAATTATTCTCAGTTCCAATCGTATTGTATTCAACTTGAACAAAACAATAGAAGAAAAGAAATGATGGAAATTTTCTGTATCACTTATTATGTAAACTGTACATCGTCTTTATATATACAAGAGAATCAGCTAATCTTGATAACTAACTAACTGAAAAAATAACCGCTACTATAAATATCATCATCCCCCCCTCAAGTTGGAGCTTGTAAAAAATCAAACAAGCCCAACTTGGCAACAAAACCAGTAAAAACAGGAGTAGAAAGGGATTTGGTAAACATATCAGCTAATTGAGTGGAAGACGAAGTATGAGATAAAGATAAAAAACCAGAACGCAGCTGATCACGAACAATGTGACAATCAATATCCAAGTGCTTGGTCCGTTCGTGGAACACAGGATTAGCAGCAATGTGGAGGGCGGCTTGATTATCACACTTCAGAGAAACAGGGAGCGGAACAGAAATACCAAAATCACGCAGAATATAAGAAATCCATAAAAGTTCACAAACAACAGAACTCATACTGCGATATTCAGCCTCAGCAGATGACTTAGAGACCGTGGATTGCTTCTTCGATTTCCAAGAAATCAATGAGGAACCCAGAAACACACAGAAACCAGAGACAGAACGACGCGAATCAGGGCAGGCAGCCCAATCTGCATCGCAGTAAGCAGTAAGCGGAAACAAGGAACCAACAGGATAAAACAATCCCAGAGAAGGACAGCCCTTCAAATAATGTAAAACATGCTGAGCCGCCTGCCAATGGGTCATCGTGGGCGCATGGACAAACTGGCTGAGCTGGTGAACAGCAAACGTAATGTCGGGGCGAGTGTAACCCAAATACAACAAACGACCCACCAATCGGCGATACGGCTGAGGATCTTCAAGGGGCAAACCATCGGAAGCAGATAAAACCAAGCCCTTTTGAAGAGGAGTGGTAGCTGGCTTACTACCCAATAAACCTGCATCAGCAAGTAAATCCAAAATATATTTCCTCTGGTTAATGTAAATACCGCGGGACGATCGGGCAATCTCAAGCCCCAAAAAATATTTGGCATGCTGAAGATCCTTAATAGTAAAAACAGTATCTAAAAACACCTTGACCCGCTGAATCTCCTCAACGGAATCACCAGTAAGAATCATGTCATCGACATAAACCAATAAAATCAAAAAACAAGTAGAAGTCTTCAAAGTAAAAAGACAGTGATCATTCGGCGATTGCTGAAAACCATAAGATTGTAGGCGAGAAGTAAGCTCAGCATTCCACTGACGAGAAGCCTGCTTCAGACCATATAAGGAGCGCTTCAATTTACAGACATCATGAGGACCGGCTTGCGAATAACCCTCAGGCGGACGCATATAAACATCTTCGTCCAGATACCCATGAAGAAATGCGTTATTGACGTCAAGCTGGTGCAAAGGCCACTGATTAGCAGCAACAAGGGCAAACAAAATTCTTACCGTGACGACTTTAGCCACCGGTGAGAAACTATCATGGTAATCAACACCTTCAACTTGGTTGTAGCCCTTGGCAACCAGACGGGCCTTAAAGCGATCGACCTCCCCATTAGGTTTCAATTTCACCTTGTAGACCCATTTAGAGCCAATCGCCCTCTTCCCGGCAGGTAATCGAGTAAGCTCCCAGGTCCCGTTAGCTTCCAGCGCAGCTAGCTCAGAATCCATGGCCGCAACCCAGTTGGGATCTTTACTAGCTTGGAAATAAGAGGTTGGCTCATGAATAGTAGAAAGAGTAGCAAGAAACTCAACATAAGAGTCACTGAAATCAGGGTTGACATGAAAAGGAAAAGTAGGAGGAGTATAAGGAGAAGAGGAGGGATTACGGGAAGAAAGAACAGACGACGGCTGGTAACTGGTTTGAGCAACAAAATCAGTCATCCAAGAGGGCTGATGCCGAGCTCGACAACTGCGCCGAAGAGGAAGGACAGGAGGAGA
>JANIJH010000003.1:54615689-54637281 GCA_024520975.1 Erythroxylum areolatum
ATGCAAGTCAGAGATTGAGGTCGGGATCAGTTCACGTCTGCATTAGTGTTATTCTGTTCTTGTGTAAATTTGTATTTCCGCAATTTCCGCAGAATAGTGCTTTTTATTTCAGTGGGTCCCACTTGGCTAATGTCGTATTCGTGATGTGATCACCGAAAGCGTTCAGGAACAATAGTGGGCCCAATTTGGTTATGTATTTTTGTGCATGACATGGTTAAATACTGTTGAGTGTCTTTTTATGACTGAAATTGTGTTATGATCGGAAATATTTTTGAATTTAAACGGGCCCAAATCGTTTACTGAATTCCGCGCATACAATTATTTCAAAATAAAAATGTCATACTGAGTTTTTGGACTGTAATTGAGTGCTCTAGCATACCACCCTTGTGAGGCATGGGCTCGGATATCACCCTCGATGTCGAGTTTGGGTCTTGCGGGAGTGAGATGCTACAACATAAGGATCTAAGTATACATTTAATAAATAAAAAGTTGAGACTCTTTTGTACTTAATTAAAATCTATAACATAAAAAATACTAAACATAATGTCGGTCTTACTTGCTATAAGATAAAGTAACTACGAATCATATCTTGGCATAATTTGACATGAACTGGCTTTCCTTGTTCATCTTCGTTCAACTTGGATGTGATGCTCATAGGTGTTCCTAATGGCTTAGTTTGATCCATCCCAAAATATTTAAGTAGTTCTTTTGTGTACTTGGCTTCATTAATGAAGTCGCATTCATTCATTTTCTTGATTTGAAGTCTAAGAAATAAGTTGAGCTTTCTCATCATTCTTATCTCAAATTTCCTACTCAATCATTTGAAAAATTCTTTGCATATGGTTTCACTAATAACACCAAATATAATATGATTATTATAAATTTAACCAGTTAGGATATCTTGCTTATCCTTTTCATAAATAAAGTTGTATCAAATTTGACTTTTGTAAAACTATTTTTAAAAAGAATGTACTTAACCTATTATATCAAGCTCTAGGAGCATGTTTTAAGCCATATAATGCTTCATAAAGTTTATATACATGGTTAGATGCATCATGATTTTAACATTAGTGGTTGGTTAACATAAACTTCATATTACATAAAAGAATTTTAAATGCACTTTTAACATCTATTTGAAACAATTTGAAGTTCACATAAGATGCAAATGTAAGTAATAATGTAATAGCTTTTAATCTAGCTAATGATACAAAATTTTTCTTAAAATTTACATCCTCCTCATGATTGTACCTTTTAGCCACCAATCTAACTTTATTTCTGACAATGATACGCAATTCATCTAGTTTATTTCTAAAACCCACATAGTTCCCATAATTTAGTGTTCTCTACGTCAAAGTACTAAGATGTATACTTTACTTATCTCAAATTGGTTCAATTATTCATTCATAACAAAAACCCAACTTTCATTATTAAGGACTTCTTTTATAGTCATAGGTTCAAGTTAAGAAATAAAAGTAAGATGTAATATATTTCTAAAATGAGATCTAGTAATTACCCTTTGTTGAACATCACTTATGATTTGATTCAGAGTATGATTCTTCTTGAATTTCTAATCCATTATAAGCTTTTCATTTATCTTATCTCCCTCACTTTGTTCAACAATTTGTTTTTGTGGGTTTCTTAGTGATCATCCTCAATCTCTTCAAATGCTAATTTCTACAAATTCTTAGGTTGACCTATATTGTCATCTTTAGGACCTTTTTTGGAGTCAAGATGTTTAGATTAATCAAAAACAACGTACATGGATTCTTTAATAATAAGAGTCTTCCTATTAAATGCTCTTTATGCTTCACTAGTTAATGACTAACTTTTAAAAATTCCTTCACCCACTTTTGAATCAAACTTTTCGAATTTATCCTTAGTTTGCAAGATATAACACTTATAACTAAACTCTTTAAAAAAACTAATTGACTTTTTTGTATACCAAAGCTTATAAGGTGTTTTATTCATAGTTGATCTTATATGGACTCTATTAGATATGTGATATGTAGTTACTATAATTTCAATTCAGAAATACTTTAGGAGGTCATATTTATTTGTCATTGTTCTAGTTATATCTTGCAAAGCCATATTTTTCCTTTTAAGAAGTTTACTTTATTTAGGAGCTCTAGGAGTAGAAAATTTATGAAAGACATTGTTTTCTTCATAAAAAGATTCTAACAATTAATTTTCAAATTCCCTATCATGATTACTACTAATTGATGAAATGGAGAGTTGGTTTTTGTTTTGTACTTTTTTTAAAAAGAATAAATGCCATAAGGCATTCTTTTGCTAGCTAGAAATAATACTTATGTCAATATACTAAAGTTAAGTACTATCATAAATATATATCATTTTCCACCTAGACTTCTAACTCTAATAGGGCCAAACAAATTCAAGTGAATTAATTGCAAATGTGTAGTAGAGGTTATTAACTTTTTCCTCTTATGAGCTTTTAGTTTGTTTTCCCATTATACAAGTAGAACTCAACTTTTCTTTCTCAAAATTGACTCTTGAAAGTTTGTTGGCAAGTTACTCGAAGTTAAGGCTGGAGGTGAAATCGATGCTTGTACTTTCAAGTTTCTTATGCCAAATCTATACATCTTCACTTGTAGGCATTAAACATTTCATTTTTTAGTTTGAAAGGTCATTAAGAGCAATTATATTAATTTTACCTTCTCTCTTACCTAAAATGGTAATGTTATTATAAAGAAATAATGCATTATTTTCCTTAAAAACATACTTTATAATCTTTATCACATAATTGAATTACAATCAATACATTATCCTCTAATATTTCTACTAAAAGCACATTTTAATTGTAAGATGATCCTTGTTACTAACTTTCCAAATGCTAAATATGTTACCATTAATATTATCTCCAAATGTATAAATCCTCCACCTTTGTCTTTAAGAGTTATAAATTGGGACAAGTTACTAATCATATGCCTTGAGTATCCACTATTCGCATACCATTTGTACCTTTTTTCTCAGAGACGTACAAAATAATGTAATCAATGTGTTTTAAATACCCAAATAAATTTAGGTCCTTGATTGTTAGTCTTCTTCTTTTTTCAACATGTATTCTTATAGGTTTATTTATTGCTCTTTGTTGGAGGAAGTAAATCTATTAATATGTCCAATATTAGTGAAAACATGGTACATCATACTATATGTTTCTTTTAAAGTAATTGAATTTATAGAAAGGCCCCAATATAATGTATTGTTCTACAAAAGATGCTTAGCAACATAGAGTGCTCATTAAAAAAGATTGCTTTAATACTTTTGGACTATGGATACTTCAACATATTTATGAATGTTCATAGCTAAATATGAGTGTTTAGTTAAAGTCCCCATATGGTATTTACTTGTTGAGTTAGTTCTTAGAAGAGAACCCTTGCTTCTACAACGTGTTTGATTTTTAGGAGAACTTTACTAGTAAAAGATGAATCATATGTGCACTGACTATTGAATATTCTAGAATTTCTTTCACTCCAAACTTTATGAACCAGGGTTACCATTGTACATTTGAAGAGCTTGTAATTTCCTTTGAGTGTGTTTTTTTAATCTCCAATCCCATATGACAATGTTGTCCTAGGTGTATTGATTACATTGGATGTCAAATAAGGATAATATTGTCCCTCAGGTTTTCCTTGTATAGCTACACTTTAAAAACTGATGGTTGAGATTCTTATAGGGGTGAGAGCATAGCAAATAAGCTTTGTCCTCTATCTAGAATTTAGAGATCCTTTTGTGTTTAATTTTTTAGTAGTGGCCACCCTTAGGATGATAGCATAGGAGAGGAGTAACGCTGTGTCCCATACTAGTTTATGCCACCTTACTTGTTGCATATGTAATTTGGATATGGTTTTGAAGGACTAGATTATGAATCCACTATGTTTTCTAAGTTTTTAAATAACTCTATCTTGGTTAGAAGGATTAGGAAGATAAGCTGGAAGGATGGAAATGAAATCCTTATAACCTTGCAAAGAGTTAGTAGGCTAATACTAGCTATTGTCATTTATGGAGGCTTGAAATCTTGTATTTTCAATTTATTAAATCTTAGAGCTAAAAAATCTTGTATAGAGGACCAATTTCTAACTCGTTGTCAAACTAGGAATTCATGTTAGTGTATTTTCAATTTAGTGTTTGATGTGTAGTTGCAAGGAGCCTCTCAACTTCAGGATTTCATTTAGTATCTAGGAAATGCTAGTTTTTGAGGCTATCTTGCATATGATTACTCCTTTTAGGAAATAGCAGTGGAGCTATTTAACCCACATGCTTTCTTTATCCATACATATCTACCATGGTTTTTTCCCCTAGTAATGCTTTGTAGGTGAGTTTAATGGATGAAATTCCTAGACCACCATACATTTAAATGGCATTTGGGAATGAAATTGCAACTCCATAAAAAGTTTCTTATTTTCTTATTAATTTACTTTTAAACCTTCCTAGGGATAACAATGTCTGAGCACTAGTAAGTTTGTAGATTATTAAGAACAACAAGTATAAGCTAAATTCTACCACCATAGGAGAGTGCTTTAAGAGTCCACTTGCCTAACTTTCTCTTGATTGCATCTAATAGAGGAGCAAATTATGAAAAATGTGATCTTTTTGGTATATTGGAACTCCTAGGTGTTTTATAGGAAGGTTACCAATTGGAATTCTAGTGAACTGAGCATAATCTTTGAAATTCTGGTTTACTATAATAGAGAATATAAAATATCTTTTATTTTGGTTGTATCCTAGGCCTAAAGTTTTCTTAAAAAGTTCCAGGTAGTTGAGAAGAAGATTGGAGAGTTTTTATTGGCCCCACATAGGAGAAACAAGTCATCAACAAAAGAAATATTCATCAGGTCTAGTTTAGAGCATCTGTAGTGGAATCTAAACCTAGGTTTTGATTTTATATTAAATCTAAGAAAGCTAGATAACAATTTAATGGTAATTGTGAAAAGATAAGGCAATCTCCTTTCCTGAGACCTCTTTCACCTATAAATATTCTAGTTGGCTCTCCATTAATTAGAATATCATGGGAAGCAAGTGTAATACATTTTGAGGCCCAATGAATGAGTTTACCTGGGAAATTCAGGCTTGCATTGCCTAGATGATCAAGCTCTAGCTGATGGAGACAAAGGCCTTTGTGAAGTCAATTTTGATGGTACAACTATTAATGCTTTTCTTAGACAGATAACTTTTGAATAATTAATGTATTAAACAATATATTATCACTGATACTCCTTCTCTGAATGAAAGATGTCTGACTTGGGTTGATAATAAGATGTAGTGCTTTCTTGATTTCGTTAGCTAGGATTTTAGCTATGAATTTTTAGACCATATTACATTATGCTATTGGTTTGAAGTCATGCAATATGGAAGGGTTGGCCATTTTAAAAACTAAAGTCACATATGTCTTATTGAGTTCTTGCAAACATATAGAGGCTTTTGAAGAATTCACTTACTGAGTCCATCACGTGAGGTCTGAAGTTGTGGTGTATGGATGCATTTCTTTGAATGTTATAGGTTATGTATTTTCTTTTGATAGAAATGATTTCTAACATTGCAATATGTATGAAACATATTTCTTTAGTAGTTTTGAGGCCTACAATAAGTATGAACATATGTTAAGGAATTATGCCTATTATATGACCTATTGAATATGAGCCTTACTTTATTAATAATTGAATTTAGACTTAGATTGAGACCAATAAATGAAAGCATATGACTTTTTTTTTTTTTTTGTCTTAGTATACTAATGTATAGAGGATGATGCACCATACTCATTTATTATCTTAGGTAAAGACTTTTCAATATGCATATATTTTCTCTTGACAAATATGTTTTTGGTGTTGGATACACTCTCTTAAACGTACCCAATCTTATGCCTATTATTGGAATTCTTTTAAATTCCAGTATGCTTTCTAATCTTTCACTTCCCTTGGTAAATTTATACAAGGAATCATTCAGAGCATTGACCTTATTTTTCAATGTCTCATTCTTATGCATTAATACATTTAAGTTATGACTGTTAATAATATCCACACTTTTAGATGTTTTAGTATTATGCAATTTACTCTTCATCTTTTCATTTTCACTATGCATACTTCTAAATGCTTTTGAGCCTTTTTGAGATTGGAAGTAGCTTCTTCTTTTTATACTCATAATTTTAAAGCCTTGAACTAGTTTATCATATGATAATTCATAATCATTATCACTGTCACTATCATTATCATTGTCACAAGAATTAGAATTGGATAATACCTCATCATCATTTTTAGCTATGAAATATATGCAAGCTATTTCCCCTTCCAAATGTTCAATTTTAGAGTTAGATGCTTTAAGAGCCTTTTTTTATTGTCCCTCTTCTTCTTATTATTATTTCTTTTATATTTTTTATCGTCTTTGAGAAGAGGGCATTGTGACTTTATATTCTTAGATTTATCACATTTTAAAAAAATAATATTAAAGAATTTATATTTTGAATTAGCCTTACATCTTTTGAAGATATTCTTTCTTTTCAAAAACTTCTTGAATTTCCTAATGATGAGTGAAATGTCTTCATCTTTGCTTCCACTTGAGGATGTCTCATCTTCCTCCTTTTAGGCTTTAAATGCTAGGTTCCTTTTCTTTGGTGTCATTGTCTCTTCTTATATCTCTTTAAGCCTCATGTCGTAGGTAAGGAAATACTTCATAAACATAATAAGCTCTTTCAGTGGTAATGTTATAATGTTCTTAAATTCTTATATTGACATCATTTGGCTTCCTAAGCCATTGGAAGTGAACTGAGCAACTTTCTCACCATTTAAACTTTAGTGTAAATATTTAAAAATGTTAATATATTAATGAACCTTGAATACACAGTTGATATACTTTTATCATGTCTCATTTGGAAAAATTGATATTAATGAGTTAGCATAGTTATTTGACTTTCTTTGACTTGATTAGTACCCTAAGGTGTGACTTTAAATGTGTGTCAAATTTTTTAAGCAGTTAAGCATATAGACACCTTATTGGATTCATTCCTAAGTAATGCACTAAATAATGTGTGAATGGCTTTGCTATTCAAAGAAATAAGTCTCTTATTTTATGGATCTCATTATTCCTTTAGTTTAGGAACCTTTTTATCATCTATGGCTTTTATGGGAGTGAAAGGGTTATTTAAGATTATTTCCCACATATCAACACTTTCGATCATTAGTAAAAATTTCATCCTAGTTTTTTAAATAAAGATATCATTATCATTAAAGAAAGGAGTATGCTTTTATCTCTCTTAGTTAGACTAGCATGATAATGACCCTAAGTATGTCATTTTGATATTTACTTTAGATTTTTTTAAAATATTAATTTAAGAAATCCGCTCTTATATCATTTATTGGTCCTTAATGACACCCTTAAAGGAGGGAGATTTAGTATTAGTGAATCTAAATAATTATTTTATCAAATGAATGTAATCAAATGATGATTAATATATTATGAAATAAAGAAATGTCTTAATGTAAATTATCATATAATCAACAATAATTTAAAGAGTATAGAATAGAAGAAAGGCAAGCCAATTTATGATAGTTTGGTGAGCAACCTTAATTACCTATGTCTACTCTTCATAGAGAATTCTACTAAGTCTCTTTCTTCAATAAGGCAAAGAGGAACCTTCTTATAATAATATGTTTTTTCATTTGTAAAGAACAACTTTTCAGACAATCTTTCTCCAATGTGAAAAGTAACCACACTCATAAATTAATTTACATCTCAAAAGGCTTGATTGATCACTTTGATAACCTAAAGATTCACTCAGTTTATAATGCAACAATGAATAATCGCAAAATCTTTGAATAACTTTTTGAGATGTGTTTGTATAAAACCTAAATATTTTTCCATGTCTAAACTAATAAATAGCCATTTATTTCTAGCTAGGTTTCGGGACTCAAATTAGCTGTTAGAACTAAGAACTAGTCTTTGTTAATGGCCAGTTACTGTATATTGGTTACTTTATATTGGTTAACCACTATTTAACATTGGTAGAACAATGTGCAATAAATGCACAAATTTTTTAGCTATTGGAACATCATTGACTATTACTATCTATTGGTTAACAAATGTGTATTTTATTAGGATATTGGTTGACTATAACAATACATTGGTCGATCAATGTTTGAGTTACATGGGCTCAATAAACATTTTTGACAACTTTATCTTGTATCATTCAACCATTGACCTATGTTAGTTAATAAATACACTCAAAATCATGATTCTAACATCTTTAAATGCTCAAATTTAATTTTCATAATGCAAATTTGACTTAAACATTTTTTAAAATATTTTCCAAACAACAATTTAATGTTCAAGACCAGAACTTTAATTCTTCTTGATAATTGAAAAGAATCATGTAATGAGTTAAAATGATGAGGTATTTATACATAATGAGCTTATAAAGTGTCAAAGCAACTTAGTAGAAATTACAATAAACATTAATATTCATTTATAATTTTGTTGATTTTGTTCTTCCTTGGTTTTGATTTTGGTTAAAATAGTTTAACTTTAGCTTTTCTCTAATGTTTTGGTGAGATGTATCTTGATTTATATAGGACCACTATTACTTTTATATTACTTTCATAGAAAGACAAAGCTCAATAATGGTACTTATGTTTTATTATCATCAAGATATAGATTGTAGATTCCCTCGGTTCAACAGTTACATAAAACTAGTTTTACAATAATACATTTATATGTAAACCTTACATAGTACAGTTTTACTCAAATAGTCCTTTTACCAAGCCCTATCCTGATTTAACAAAGACTCAAGAATTTAAAACCTACCAAAAATGTACTTTTAGACAAGGTTGAATGTTAAGCTCGTGGATCTTGTTGTCTTTCTCCATAATACGACATGGTCTGGATACTCTTACTTCTTTGGATACCAAGACATAGTATCATGTCCGACTGATCTTACTTCCTTCTTCGTGCGTAAGACACGATCAATGACACGCCTGTGTATATTTTGGACCTTTTCTTTCTTTAAAAATACCTCCGTCACATTAATGTTTCCATGTTTTTAGCTCGTACCTTCATCTAGGAGTAGGACTTTTGAAAAGGAAGACACCCTGAGTCACACCTATCTCCTAGGTTGTATCTACCTAAAAACTTTCAAATTTTCATATTTTTATCTTAAAACTTCAAAATTGCATGTTCGTATATATAAAAACCATTTGTAATACGTAATAGTACGAGAAAATGACTATGTTTTTATTGGTGCTATTTCCGAATTCTAGAGCATGGCCAACTTCATGCAAGGCTACAATTAGTATGCCCATTTTGTCTATTCTCTCCATGGTCTCTACATTCGCAGCTCACTTCACATCAGCCAGTGAACCTAAAAAGAGTAGCGTAAGCCCACAATTATACAGCATCATACACCGGCTTTTATGCATCTTCCCTAGGCCATCCTTCATTCGTAAGTAAGATTGTGCTTGAAAGGTGGCCATGTGGGTTTACAGCCTAAGAACAAGTAAAGGGCATGGAAACTTTCATTATGGACTTCATCTGTCACTCCGCATCTTGGCTTTGACATAAGTTAGACCGTTCCCTGATCTAGTTTTCTTGTCACCTGCGTTTGTTCTTGTCATGTTGATGGACTTTTAATGGTTTCTCATACCCTTTAAGTAACCAAACAATTGGAGGTATTTATGGAGCTTACCGATTCCTTCAACTTTGTCTATTTGTCCCTTACCAAACGGTGATGGATTTCTAACACCTTTAAAATATTATCACTGCTTTAGAAGACATGATGAGCATATGGACTAGGAAATGGAAGATGATTAACTTCATGGGACATTAAATAACGCCATTATAAGCTATCAAATCCACTCTTCATCACGTGAGGGTCATAACTTGATAACTGTGAGCTTTATTTGTTGGAGACTCCTTGATGACTTGAATGTTGATGCCTACGGAGTTTCAGGTATTTTAGAAAATAATTGGTGTAGGTTTATTGAAGTGTCGATCTTATTTTTGTGAATTTAGAGTTACAGGATACTTCTAACTTTCTTCTTTCTCTTTTTAAATGATGCAAACTAATTTATTTATAAGGATTTGAAACAGTCTTGTAAAATGTCAAACGACATTGTACGATCAAAAATAAAATTATTCTTATTTTGGTGTGATTTTCTTTTTGATTTTTAAAATTGACTTCATATAATAATTTTTAATTAAATGTTCAAAAATAAAAATGAAAATAACTTTAATCTTACATATATCCTTTCTTTAAGATTTTTCATGTACATACAAAATTTAACGTGTAAACATATTTCAAAATCTTGTAAGCACTCAAACATTTATGAATACTTAAATTCAATTTAATAGTAACAATTTGATTTTAAATAAAAATTTGATTTTTTGATCAGTATGATCGTATTATGAGTTATAAAAAATATATACAGCAACCCTCTTAGATGACATGTGGTCATGATTTAAAAGATATGATATCGTCTTATTTAGCTTATGTTTATCACTTAATATTGATGAGAAATTAATATCTTTTAATATTATTTTTGTTTAATGTTTGTAATGATCATGTTCTTTTTGTCTCATTAATATTAATTGCTAGTTTCAGGTATCTTCTGTCGTGGACCTCTATCGCTTGGAAGGGTGCTTATTGTATGTAATCAGACGATTGGGTTCCTTAAGCTTATTGTCACAGCCCTTGTGATGATAACAAAATGGTCTTATGCTTTTGGAATATCTTCACTATTTAATTAGTTGATTTTGTTTTCCTATCTCTCTTTTCATTTTCTTTCTTATGTTTTGGTTTTCAAAAGCTACTTGTATTTACGAGTGACTATACTTGCTCGATTGTCTTCCCTACATTGGACCCATTACGTGTCATCCATCATATAGAAGTTGCTTGTCATTTGATTTCTATTTTACTAGTTTTTGTTTCTTAGTGTTCATCAATATTTGATACATCAATTCCTTTTTCATATTTTTAAGTTTCCTGGCCTTCTTTTTTAAGTAACTCATTTGTGTAATGACTATTCCTTCATAAGTATTTACTTAGTTTATTTTTGTTTTCAACATAGGCTCTCCCTCCTTTGCCTTATTCATCTTTGCATTGTCTACTTTTTCATTACAGTTTCCCTTTTCTCTTTCTTTGTCATCTTTCACTCTAAGTCGCATCCTTTCTTCCTCGCCACCTTTCTCTCTTCGTCTCCTCATCTTATATCCATCCCTTTAGTTTTGTTGTCTTCTCCCTAACTAGTTTGCTCTTGGACACCCCTTCCAAATGCTTCTTCTTCTTTTCCCACTCCCTTAGTCCCGTAACACCCCTTTCTATCTGTAAGCACTCTTGGCCTAAGGTTATCACGGATGAATAAACATTTGAGATCCTTGTATATTTCCCTCCCATTGTTTATGATGGTTTGCTAACAATTGCACCACCTGTTAAGGTACTCAAATCGAGGTCTTTCCAAGTGGTCTCCATTCAGGTAAAGTATTTCATTAAAAATAGACTATATTTCCGTTGGTGTAAAAAATGGACGATTACATACTAGAACAAATATGAGTTAGAGAACACTTTAATAAATGAAAATGTATTATTCATTTTTAAATTAGTAAGGTAAATTTAATCAAGATTTTGGAAATGGGACCTTAGCAAGTGAGAAGTAAACCTTTTCTTTTATAAAATGGTGTATATGATTGGAGATGGAGAAGATTTTTCACAGTTTTCTATTGGAGTATTGGTCAACAAAAAGGCTAAGTTACCTTTCCAACGCATGAGGAAGACTTATATGTATTTATAAAAATACAAAAACTCTAAAGAAGATATGCTACATAAGAATTTGCCTAAAAATCAAGCTTGAGAAGGAGCTGCTTGATAATATAAGAATTCTCGAGTTAAATGATGAAGGAAAGCTTATTCAAGCTGAAATGTTAATGAGCCACTAATGGAAACTAACTAAATCAAATCCTATTAAGGTTTGCAAAGCTACTGAGAAAGTTTTTAATTTTTGCGAGCATGACGAACTAGTGAATAATTCCTCAGTTACTCCCTAGTTGGACTCAAGCATAGAAATAAAAACTCAAAGTTTCCCACTTATCACAGTTACCAAGTCAAGTGAAATACTAGTAAAAAAAGGTGATCATAAGGTTAAGCAAGCAGGGGAGACTAATTAGATACTAGAGTCTCCTCCTACTTAGGCAACCCCTGGCTTGCCAATGATGAGCTTTCCGATGATAGTATAAACCTCCAGTACAACTCATGACCATCAGGTTTTCTTTGATAAGAATATACTATCTAACCCTTTACTAGGATCTACTTAATTGACTTCTATGTCAAACAAGAAAGCCAGGAGAAAGATTGAGAAAAGGCCTAAATTAACGCCTTTTTTACCTCCAACTTCTGTCTGTCATGGCCTAGAATATGAGAAGAATGAATTGTCCTCCAAGCAACATGTTATTAGAGACATTATTCAAGTTAAGAAATTTTGCTACAGACCAAAGTAAAAACCAATCGCTTGTGTGCAACTTCATGGGTTTTGACAAGAACTAGAATTTACTTAGTAATCACCAACCTCATTTTAATGGTATAATTCTTGCTGCTTTTAATACTCAGTAAGTGAAGATTGAATCATCTTGGAATATTGATCGTATACTTCACATTGAATTTACCTCTTCTCATTATTGGATAGAATGGTAGTCAATTTCATATATGCTTATAATATTGTGTCTCTTAGAAAGCTTCTTTGGTTAGATATTACTAATATTAGCTTGAATAGATCCATACCTTAGTTCATCTTGAAGTATTTCAATTGCACTCGTTTAGTCACACAAAAAATGCCCATCTGAATCACAAGGCTTCCTCGTATGAAGACTTCTATAGATGTATGAATAAATCTGGTCTATCAGATGTGACCTTTACTTGGAACAATAAGTAAAAGTTACTTGGAACATTAAGTAAATGGACAATTGATTCACTAGAAAAAAAAAACTTAATAGAGCCAAGGTTAACCTCTCATGGTTCTTGGACCTTCCTAATGCCAGGGCAAGTTTTAATAATCCTTCGTGCTCAAATCATTCACTAGTAGAAGTTATCCTAAATTAGGTAGCCATAAAAAGAGCATGCACCTTTCATGTTTAATAATTATATGTCGGATGCTTCTGAGTTTGATGAGGTAGTATTAAGATGATTAGGTTTTCAAGGTCAAGAGTTCGAGGCTTTCAAATGTATGAAGAAACTTCAAGTTATTAAAGAAGAACTCAAAAGACTGAATAGTCATTCCTAGAATAACTTGGAGACTAATATCAATGAGGCTAGGAAAGTTCTAAATTTAGCTTGGGAAATTCTCAATGTGAATCCTCATAATGATCATTTGAAACAACATAAGAAGGAATTGCTAACCATTCTGGTTATAACTCTAAAATCACAAGTTTTTTCACTAAAAGATGGGCACCTTAGTACCAAGTTCTTTTATAATGCAATCCTCATTCAGAGAAACGCCAATAAGGTTTGCTCTATCAAAGATCCTAGTGGAATAAACCATTCTAACCATAAAGCTATTGAACGCCTAGTGAATGATTATTTCAAAGCTTCTTAGGTAATGCAGTAAAATATTTCAAACTCTCTCCCAGATGTTGCTTGCTTTATATCTTTATGTTTCTGTCAGGAACAAGTAGTCTTCCTTTTTTATGTAATTCAATATATAGGATATTGAAAAGGTATTATTCAGCTTAAATGCCAATAAGACTCTCAGTCAGATAACTGTGCTTCTAATTGGCAATACTATCTCCTCGAATATTCTTGAATTCTTTCTTTCAGAGAGATTAATAAGACTTTTATATACTTAATCAAAACAAGATTGAAGAATCCTAATTTTAACTTTATTACTTTGTTTTACTTGAAAATGTGAATTCATAGAAAACGAAAATGATTCCAAAACCGAAGTTAAATGAGGTGTCATGTTGATAAAAATGGTAGAACGTATTAGGAGGTTTAAGGCATGTTTGTCTTAAATAAAATTATGCTATTTTAAATTTATTTTTGATTGTTTTTTCTTGAACTATAGTAATATAATTGATACACTAGGTATAATTCATAAGCTTTTTACAACTGTCCCATTAATCATTTGTTGAATGGTACAAAGTTTTGATTCCTAAAATATCATCACCGTTCAAGATGCTAACTCACCAGTTCCAATATAGAACATGACAGCGTTTTCGTCAGTGTTACGGACGAGTACTTTGTTCTACTCCGCCTACCCAATTGGCTCTCAAGTGTATGCCATCGTCTGGACCAATTGCATAAGCGAGAATACCACCATCACCATTAAAATGGCTGTTCCCACCTCCGATTCCATAGCTTTTTTCTTTAAAAAATTACAGATTCGTAATATATGAATATAAATGTTAATTGCATCCACAGAACCAGCCAGGAGCAGCTACATATAAGTGTTACGGGACATCAGGAAAATGTCCTACTTAGACATGTTCAACAATTCAGCTACGGAAGCTTCACTGTGTCAGATTTATACATTGGGGCAAGATATAGGTAAATTTTGCTAACAAAGAATATATCTAAGGAGTTGGATGTTAAAAGATCTAGAAGATCACAATCATTCTTCTTTATTGTCCTGAAATTTTACAAGCCACGGCGATTCTGCAGATTTACTTGAATAAAATTTATAGCAGCCAAGATTACAGCACATCTAGTCAATCTGTTCTAAAAGGCAGAGGCCAGCAGCAATGATGCATTAGTTCCTCCAAAGCCAAAAGAGTTTGACAAAGCTGCTTTTATTGGCAGCTTCTTTGAGGCAGTCAATGGCATAAACTTGTCTGAAAATATGGGATCTGGTCTAGTGAGGTTAAGAGTCAATGGTGCAATTCCCTGCAATATCACACCAAGATTTCCAACATATATTTACTAACCTCGTAGACATGTATGGCCTAACAGAGAAAAGAAGTGATAGGTCTTATTGTACCCAATTAGCTAAGCAAAATACAAAAAACGACAATTAAATACGAAAAATTCTGGGTTCAATCCAACTTGTGAGAAATTTTAATTCAGATATTCACTGGATTACTTCATTCAAAATCCTGAGAAGAAGAGCGTTATTGCCCCAGAAATCATCATCAGGAGCAAAACTAGGCATCAAGCATAATTCAATCTAGAAATGATTTAATTACTATTTGTAAGGTAAAACTGCCATGAGAATAGCTTACATGGTATATTGCTAAAATTGTGAAAATTGTTTCAACAGCACCAGCTGCTCCAAGGAGATGACCTATGGCACCCTGAAAATATTGCAATACCAAAACATAATAAGCAGAACATCATGGTTTTAAGATCAGCATGAATGGTGGTTATGGTAAATAATAACTAACAGAAAAATGTTCCATGTATAAATTGATGCCACTTTGAATGATAAGTCGGCCTTTCCCCGTCTGGGTACTCATCTATCCATTATTTAGTTAGCCTTCAATTAAAAGAATTATATAAGCATCATCTGCATTACCTCCTCCCTGGCACCGGCAAATCTCAAAAAGCATTATATCATTCCATAATGATCCTTAGATATATTTAGTAAGTTCATAATTAACATCACATTATCAATGTCATAGGCAGGAGCGGACATTGACCACCTCTAGCATCAGAATCGTTAGACACCTAGTTTTTATCCTTCTGAGATAGTAAATTTAGTTACAGTGTATGAAACAGTAACCAACAGAATTTCTATCCTTTTCATCTTCGCAAGTAAATATGGATGACTAGATTTTACCTTTGTGGATGACAATGCCAAGGCACCTGAAGTTGTATGATCAGAGAATACATTTTTGATGGCACTGGCTTCCACTTTATCTCCTGAATAGGAGAATCCCGCAATAGGAATCGCATATGCATAGGTTCAACAAGTACATTTTAAAGATATTGCATAATTGTATTGACAGAAAAAACAAGTAAGTATCCAAAAGAATTACCCAAAGGTGTTGATGTAGCATGGGCATTTATGTAATCCACTTGACTGGGATGAAGACCAGACTGCAATGACAAGGAAATCATGTTACAAATGACTATTTCCACTTGAAGGTTCAGGAAATGTAAATGCAAAATTTTATTAAGTTAATGTGCTGTCAACATTAGCAGGGCTGGACTAACTATTTCTAACATTTTACAAGTTCATCCTCAAACGTGTCTGTGCAACTCAAGGAAAAACCCATTCAAGCAGGCTACATTCTCTTGAGAATTAATAATAGTGAAAATCAGACTTATAACATAGTTTGCTTGCCTGTTTTAATGCACGAGTCATGGCCAAAATAGCTCCTTTTCCATCCATATGTGGCTGAGTTATGTGATATGCATCACCTAGCAATAATAATAAGTAAAAGGAAGAACTAAAAGCATAATATGCCGGAATTTTTAATTTAGTCATGTTCCAATGACCAACCTGACATCCCATAACCTCGAACTTCTGCATAAATTTTTGCTCCTCTTTCTTTTGCATGCTCAAGTTCCTTGATAAGGACAAGGGGAAAAAAATCATCTATGTGCATGATAACATATGAACATTTTCAATGAATAATATCCAAACTTACTTCCAATACCACGACACCGGAACCTTCGCCAATTCTGATCTCCAAGGCAAGCTAAATGTGAGCAAGAACTAGAGGAAATTGGCATATAAGAACAATAAAATTGCTAAACAAGCATACGTACACAAATCCATCTCTACCACAATCAAATGGCCGTGATGCCTCTAGGGGCATGGAATTGTACTTTGTAGTTAAGGCCCTTGACCTGAAATGTAACATTAAACCGGGAAGTATCAGGTCAATTGCTTCATGAAAATCCAATGTCACAGAAGCCTAACAATAAAAAGCCTGCCAAATGAAAGGGCAGTGTTTCAGTCAAAAAGTTAGCAAGCCCGCCAGAAAGGCCCATCAATCAAATGAATATAGTATAGAATCTCAATATATCTATGCCAAGCATACTTGTCATAGACTAATAGTATGCAAATAGCATAAGCAACATATAATAATCACAAGCCACACTTTGGACCTAAGTGAAAATAAATGAAGTATGATTTGGAATATATAATGTGCTTGAAAATATCTCAAATTTTAAGCACGGAGCATTGAAATTATCCCTCACCAAGTTATGATCCTACCTAGATGAGGTCTTATGAAGGGAAACATGGAGATAGCATGTTATTTCAAGCAAGAAGTAGGTTCAAACTTGCACGACATGCCACCTTAAAGATCCAAACTTGCAATCATATGTGATCGCAAGCCAAAAGATTTGAATTGCTAAATAGTTAAGTTCAAGCTCGTGATTACTAGTGGCCTAGAAAATTCATACGTGAGAGCTTGACAGTTTTTACAAATTTGATAATTTACACTCAAGCAAATTAAAAGGGGGTTAGATATGATAGGAATCTTAAAGTTTTTGATAACTTCTTTCTCAGTTTTACTAGATAAAGAAAATTTTCATCTATGAGGACTTTATAGATATAGGAATACAGTAAAGGAAATATGACCATCAACTACTATTAAGCAACACATCAAGCAAATCTTATGTTCTTAAAACCTCATTATTGCTTCCAAGTTTCATGAACTACACAGCAGATGGTATGGTTTAAAACTATCAGGGAGCCATTAACAACAAGCCCTCCTACATATTGAATCTTTTTGGGTGCATTGTGTTCTTTTATAAATAAACTGCATCATTATAGAATTCCTCCATAAAGAGCTACTGTTCAGACAAGTGTAAATTTCTCTGCAATATTTACTTGCAAAATCCTGCTATTGATAATGCATCTATAGAAGACTCTGTGCCACCAGCTACCATAACATCTGAGTCTCCAAACTGAATCATCCTTGCAGCATCACCGATAGAATGTGCACCAGTAGCACAAGCTGTTACAGCAGCATGGTTTGGCCCCTATGCACAAAAAATAGACTGGAGTATACAGACATGCCAGATGCATATTGGAAACATATCCTTCAATTTGCAAAAAAAAGGAAAAATACTGATTAACGTAATTGAACTTAGCACAAACTGCAGGCTTCTGTTCACAGAAAATGAACACCATTAGATTAGTGCTACTCAACTCTAATTGGCTCATCGGTCAACTTACCTATCATATCATAAAATCTTTCCATGTTCTAGCCAAAATTGAACCATTTAAAAGTAAAAAGGATGACTTTATCTTATATACACGATGTGACATCAAGAGACTTGCTCAATTTGATCAGATACCAAAAACCTTTAGTCAGTGCATTTATGGTGTCAAGTAGGATATGTGATCAAACAATCATGATATATTTAGCTAATGAAAAGATGCATTCGGCAAATACAAACAAATTATCTACCTACCTGGAATCCATACTTCATGCTTACATGACCAGATGCCATGTTGATCAATATGCGAGGAATGAAAAATGGACTAAGCCGACGAATTCGCTGAAATAAAAAGAATGCAAGTAACTATTTTCAAGGGAACACGTCATTTCCGAAAACATAAGAATATCATCAGGGTTTAGCTCAGAAACCAAAAAATTCCACGAATGTGGGGACATAATCAAATTTAACTAGATGTTCCTTTTTAATTTCAAGAAAGCTGGAAGAATGTTAAAAGTTACCTTATCGCATATCATTTGTGAAGCTTCTAGGATATCAGTTATGCTTCCAATTCCTCCACCAATAGAGACACCCTGAAATTCTTCATGCCATGGAAAATCAACTTAATTAAAGAATTACAGAATAGGTATTCAGTTACTATGATCTGCAGTATATGACAGAAAATGCATGACAAAAATTTATTACCGTTCTTTCTTTCTGTTCCACACTAGTAGGCATCCATTTGGCATCATTTAGAGCTTCATCAGCCGCACATAATGCATACCCTATAAACCTTGCAATCGACCGATGCTGCTAAGAAACATGGATTATAACATTATATGTAAACTGCACAAGCTAGCAAAATTATATGTGAATCAGCAATCATTGCAGCAAAACACATAAATGCTGGGGATCAATGTAAGAGAGAAGTAGGATTGGTTGGAAAAGGCAATACAGAAAAATAAAATCAATATATAACATTATATGTAAACTGCACAAGGTAGCAAAATTATATGTGAATCAGCAATCATTGCAGCAAAACACATAAATGCTGGGGATCAATGTAAGAGAGAAGTAGGATTGGTTGGAAAAGGCAATACAGAAAAATAAAATCAATATATTTCACCGTAAAAAGCCTATTTGGTTAAATAATCCTACCTATATCACAATTCATGGGTTTTCAAGACCTCCAAAATGAAACGTGGGAACAGATTCTAAACCTGCATGGATTAGTTGGGATATTTTGCAGGACCCACAAACTCTGTCTTTGCAACCAAAAGCACAATGAGATGTTTGAAAAGCTTCTTCTTTCTTTGGGTGATATTTTTTTTATTTATCATGATTCTACCTGGAAATCCAAAGAGGAATAAAAACCAGACTTTATAATGAGATACCCCGTACAATATGACCAAGTTGTTTGGCTAACGAACATACATATCCTTTGACAATTCTAAGATAGTATACATTCCTCCACCACTCCAAGTATAATGCTCCAGCATAATAGGTAGGAAGTACAACTTTCACTTTTAGTTTTTCTTCTCATTCTTCTCATTAACTCTAACTATTGAACTTTAAAGAATACAGATTACTGTCCACAACAAGGAAAAAAAAAAAAAGGGAGAAGATAGAAGACATGTAATAGTGCTGCAAATTCACCTTTCAGCCAAAAACAACTGTTTAGAGTGATATATATCTTCTTAAAAGACATAGATATATACATGTATTTCTGAGTGACGGACAAGAAATCGATATTTATGTGTAATTCATGCTAGACATGAAAAGATGCAAATAAATGCTATGCAACAAAGACAGATATGTTATTATAAATCAATTCAAATTTTTCAAAAAAGCAAAGACAGATATGAAAGAAAAAAAATTTTCTCTTATCGCTCTTCTTGTTGTACCTTAGGATTAAGCCATAACTCCTCATTAAATTCACCGGAGCCAGTCCCGCAGGGGACTACAGCAGCGACTTTAGAATTCAACTGATTGAAAGTAAGCAACTGGGTCTCTCTATCAAATGAATCCATTTTGAGATCATCGGTTGTTATAGACCTTATTCCACATTTTCCCTCTATTAGACGTTCCCACGTCACCTCAACCCCACATCCAAGAGGTGTTACCATGCCCAAACCTGCAACAACTTATCCAGTTATAGGTATATACATTTAAACGTGTTTGTACCTGTATGAATATACATATATATTGAGCTAGTGAGAAAGGATGGTTACCAGTGACCACGACCCTGCGAAGGGCGCCAAGGGGAGGGGGTTCAAAGGCAGGAAGGGAAGATGTGGAAGAGAAGTTACGAGTTAGTTGGAAGTGAATAAGTGATGAAAGTCTATGCATGGATTGAGAACTTGGCATGGTCACGACCTTCACTTTCAAAGAGGGTGAGTGGAAATGCAGCTCAAAGAGAGACCACAAATAGCAGCACTTGTTTTTGGAAATGGGCTCTTCACGTGTTTAGAGTTAGGCTGCTTCCTTACCGAACAGAAGATGCTATTAGAATCACAATAGACGATTCGAACCTTTTTATTTCTTTTAAAATATGTAATCAGTCAGGTAAAGAATAAAATGGTAAAAGAGTCAATCTGAGATCAGCAAGTCAAAACAAACTATCCATTTCGGAAATGACAGTAAGAAAAAAGGCATTTCAGTATCTTGAAACAAGAAACAAGAACCAGGTGGAGTTTGTTTAGAACTTTTATCAAACAGATATGGGGCAGGAACATTATACTTCTCAAATTCAAAAGGGAACAAAAGAAAGGCTATCATTACTCAAATGCGCTTCGATTTTAAACATATAAATTTCTTGCAGGAACATTGGATAGCATGGTAACTAGTAGGTTACTAATGTGGAAAACGGATAAAGACTTGGAATTTGCAAACGGTCATTACGTAAAGCATACCACTTGGCAACAAGAAATGAAAGGTAAAGTCTCTCCTTTTCCAGGCGTTAAGAACTCAACGAACTGAAAACAGAAAGTTAATTACCAAAACAGTGAAAGACAAAAACTACACATACCTCAAAAATCTCAAGACGGCTGATACACTTCTCATCAAAATTTGAAACGGCTGCCTCTTTATAACGTTTCGGCCCTGGGAATCTGCTGGACAGATGGCATTATCGAAGATATGGCACATATGAAAATAATATAAAACAAAATTACAAAAATTATGGATTAATTATTAAAGAAAACTAGGGGTGGTAGCCTGACCCTATTTTATTAATAAGAAAACTAGCAGGTTAACTCTGAGCAAATGCGCAGTGAAAGTGCTCACTAAATTTATATGTAAGGAAAATTTTGACGTCACAGTAAAAAAAAAAATCATATGAAAATGTAATGAAATAATCATCAGTTGGGAGAAGAAATAAGATGAAATGATTTTCTTTGAGATACGATTAAAATAACAGTATAAAGATACCTTAATCTATAAGTTTTTTAATTTGTGCTTCATAAAATTTCCTAGTCTCGAAGTTGACTTCTT
>JANIJH010000003.1:54660340-54687407 GCA_024520975.1 Erythroxylum areolatum
AATTTTAAATTTTCTATTATTTTCATCTATATAATTATTATGTTACAGGGCATAACAAAATAATAAGGAAATTAAAAAGCTCATCGACGAACGATCTTACCTCAAATATGATCCTAATATATCTTCTGGATCTTACCAAAAAATCACCAAAATCATGTTTTTAAATTCTACCCCCAAGGTAATCACATTCACATATTCCTATTCAATATTTCATTTAAAACTTATTTCTCTAAATCTTCTTTTCAGTTTTGCCCAGATATCATAGATTCGAGGTCATATTTCCTTTCAACACATTTTACAAAAATACTGGTATATAGCATGCAAGAATTGCTTTCGCTCTACGGCTGCTACATATGGAGTTCTTTTCACTTGTAATTCTTGCGGAGAAAAAGTTACAACTGAACCAAGGTTTGTCCGTTCTATTTTCAATCTTCAATTTGTTGCTTTTTCCTTCCATCTATATTTCGTAATTCTCACATTACTCTTTACTTACATGTCGCCTTTGTAACTTTTTCACTTACATGCATCACCTTTTCGCCTATATCTATCTTACTCTACATATAAAATCTTTTTTCCCTATTCTAACTTTATTGTATAGGTGCCGATATAACATAGATTTAACCGACAAAATAGGGACTATCACGGCTTCAATTTTTGACGACCTAGCTGAAAAACTTTTAAATTTCAACGCCCTTGAAGTTATGCAATATTCCAATGAGGTTATATTTTTCCTTCTATCTTTCATCTACATTTCTAATTTAATACGCCCCCTATTATCTTTATGTAGTTATTTCACTGACAATAAACCTTTTTTCTTTTACATCATAAGAACATCCATCTCCCATTAGAGAACCTACACACAAAATTGAAGACCAATACATTTCTTCTACATGTCAAACCAACAAACATTCAATCATCAGATTTAGTACAATGATTTACTGTTGTTTACTATAGGAAAATTGATGCTGGTGAACTTGAAGAGCCTTCGCTTTCACCTGCGAAAAATGACAAACCTTTAATTGATGATCAGTATAACAATCCTGAAATTATACCTCTAACTGTCTCAGGTATTTTTTATTCCTCCTTAATTTTTATTTCATCTTTAACATGATTGTTTATTATTTTTCTATCAACCATTTTCTTTTTACAAATCTTGTCTTATATCACCAACCTAATATACTTTGATCTCTTATATTTTCAGAACATATTCCTGAATCTTCTTCATCAGTTAGGCAACGCCTTGATAAAAGATTCAGCCATGCTGAAAACAATTCACCGTTACAAATAGATAACCCAATCAACAATATTGAATGCACAACACAATCAGATGCAGACACTCGTCGTAATACGAAGAAACCTAAATTCTGATGAACTTTTCATGTCAGACCAAACAGCTACAATGACTACTTTACCTTTTGTCGTTTTACTTCATATCATCGTAAACTTGGATATTTTGGTGTGTTTTGAATCACTTTAGATGGTATAGAAGTTAATCTAACTTTTCAGATCTAATTTCAAGTTTCAATTTGAATTGTTCTATTTGAATTGTTTTTGGGTTACATAACCTATGATTGTCATATTATCAAATGAGATTGACTTGGAAAAGTACCGAGCTTTCCATGGTTAAAATTTACCATCAATGTTTCTAAAATTATACTCTTTCGCAATCTTTGGGTGCAGCTTCATTTTCATTTGAATCATAAATAGCCCATTCCTATCCATGTTGCTTTCTTTGTTGCAAATAACTTTTCAGATCTAGTTTCAAGTTTCAATTTGAATTGTTTTGTTTGAATTGTTTTTGCGTTACATAACCTATGATTGTCATATTATCATATGAGATTGACTTGGAAAAGTACCTAGCCTTCCATGGTTAAAATTTACCATCAATGTTTCTAAAGTTATACTCTTTCGCAATCTTTGGGTGCAGCTACATTTTCATTTGAATCACTTATTAAGTATGTAACATCAAAAAATTGAGGGATCATAAATGATGGTTAAGATTAATCCAAAAATGTTGACCCAAAGTAGTAGCTAAATAGCCCATTCCTATCCATGTTGCTTTCTTTGTTGCAAATTTTATCAGAGATTCAGAAATATCAGTGAATATGTTGTTAAGTCAATACGACTTCACGTCTAAATAATTTTGATGAAAACAAAATAATAATAATAATAGAAAATGATGAACCGTTTTGAGCAAACCAAAGCAGAAGCAATCTAAGAGGGAAGCAGAAACTAAGACGAACCGAAAGCAGTAATCTAAGACAGAGGTAGAAAGTAAGACGAAGTTGAAGTCAACGTAAGATGAAACTGAAGTCAAAGTGAGACGAAGCGGAAGAAAGTAATACAAAGCGAAAGAAACTATGACGACAAAAAGTGAGACGAAGTGGAAGCGAAACTAAGACGAAGGAAACTAAGACGAAGAAAAGTAAGACGAAGCATAAGTGAAACTAAAACGAAGTAGAAACTAAGACGAAGCGGAAACTAAGACGAAGACCTGACACTAACTGTTTCTTCAAAGATCAAGAAAGACGAAGAAAGAAGCAGTTATCAAGAAGCACTTATCAAGAAGGAGTTGAAGATGAAAGCTAATTGGCTATTGTGATGCTGATAACGGAATAGGAAGCAGAAGCAGGACTCTAAGACGAAAAAGTAAGCTGAAGCTGAAGTCAAACTAAGACGAAACTGAAGTCAAGGTGAGACGAAGCGGAAGAAACTAAGACAAAACGGATGAAACTAAGACGAAGAACAGCTTCGTTATAATCAACTTCTTAGTCACGATTACACTGCTAATATAATTTCTTGCTTAAGTATACTGAATGCCAAATTTTTAAATTACAATAAGGTGGTGACTTTTGTCCTTAACTGCCTTCTAAAACTATTGCTTCTAAACAATAGCGTTATCATTTTTCAAATTGTTTACCGTGCCTGCTTAACTGGCATGTACAATATTGAATTTATAATAACAACAACAACAACAACAACAATAATAATAATAACAATAATGATCATAAGAATAATAAGAATAATAATGATAATAATAATAATAACAATAATAATAATAATAATAATAATAATAATAATATCAATAAAAAATTTAATAATAAAAATATTAATAATAAGAACTAATTTTATATTATTAATAGAAATAAATTAAAGCAAACAAATTTATATAATGACAAGGAATATAATCGTAATAATCTAAATAAATACATTAATATCATGAGACTATCCATCTTTGTAACAAATTTCATTATTATTATTATTATTATTATTATTATTATTATTATTATTATTATTATTATTATTATTATTAAATGATAATAAGAATTATAATGATACTACTAATAATAATAATAATAATAATAATAATAATAATAATAATAATGGAAAATAAATAATGACATAAATAAATACAGTTAATAATAATAACGATAACGAAAGCGGAAGCAAAAATAAGACGAAAGCATAAGCAAACTAAGACGAAAGTTGAACAAAAAGTAAGACGAAGCTGAAAACAAACTAAGACGGAAGCTTAAGCAAAACTAAGACTGAAGTTGAAGCAAAACAAAGACGAAAGCAGAAGGGCAAAAGTAAGACGAAAGAGGAAGCAAACTACGACAGAAGGCGAAGCAAAAGTAAGACGAAAGCGGAAGCAAACTAAGACGAAAGCTGAATAAAACGAAGCTGTTCTTCGTCTTAGTTTTGTCCGCTTCGTCTTAGTTTTTTTCGCTTCGTCTCCGTCTTACTTTGACTTCAGCTTCGTTTTACTTTCTACTTCCGTCTTAGAGTCCTGCTTCCGCCTTCGTCTTCAACTCTTTCTTCATAACTACTTCTTAATAACTGCTTCTTTCTTCGTCTTTCATGATCTTTGAACAAACAGTTAGTGTCGGGTGTTCGTCTTAGTTTCCGCTTCGTCTTAGTTTCTGCTTCGTCTTGGTTTCCTTCGTCTTAGTTTCGCTTCCGATTCGTCTCACTTTTTGTCGTCTTAGTTTCTTCCGCTTCGTCTTACTTTCATCCGCTTCATCTCACTTTGACTTCAGCTTCGTCTTACGTTCACTTCAACTTCGTCTTACTTTCTACTTCCGTCTTAGATTATTGTTTCCACTTCGTCTTAGTTTCTGCTTCCCTCTTAGATTGCTTTTGCTTCCGTCTCCTCAAAACGGTTCGTCACTTTCTATTATTATTATTATTTGGTTTTCATCAAAATTATTTAGACGTAAAGTCATATTGACTTAACAACATATTCACTCATATTTTCGAATCTCTAATAAAATCTACAACAAAGAAAGCAACATGGATACGAATGGGCTTTTTAGCTTAACCCACTAAGATTTATGATCCCTCAATTTTTTGAGATTACATACTTAAGACGTGATTCAAATGAAGATGAAACTGCACCCAAAGATTGCGAAAGAGTATAACTTTAAAAAATTCGCCTACTCTTTGTCTCTTTCCTTATATTATAACCTACTAAATTTAGTGGGCATTATCACTAGGGATTGCGCAGTTTACCTGTGCTAGTATTCCTATACGTATGTAGGAGATTCTCAGATCCTGCCCTTTATAAGATTGAAGCTTGCTGTTATTTTGCTTCTTTAGTCTGATATTTAGTTGGACACTACCAACATGTTCATGATTAGCTGCAGTGCCGAACACCAAATATTCAAACGGTGGAATGGTTACTACTTATGTGAGAGTCTATAAATTAACTGTCCATATAGAGAAAATTTAATGCTTAACAAAAAAATAATTTTACGTTTTAAAAACATTAATGCTTAATAAAAATGGAAGTGGGCATAGGATAAGATTAAGGAGACAAAATGAAGATTTAGACTCAATAATTGAGTAAAACATTAGACAAAGGACAAACAAAAAACAAAACAAACCTCAAGCTCCTTCCTACATTCTTCACAAACAAAAATGTGACTTTGAACGATGTCCCTAAATCAATCCTGTAACTTTGGAGATTGAATTTGGGAAGAATGAAGAAGGTGCAGAGGAGGATGAAGTTCATGATTTGTGCAGCCAAAGCCCATCACAGGTTTCACAAAAATAAGCTCGTCCATCACGACACCCTTAGCAAATGAGAACTTTAGCATCCTCCCCCTTCGGCTCTACAACCTTCTGCTAATCATTCTGCTTTTCTCGTTCAAAAGTGTGGTGGTAATGAAAAGTGATGGGCAGAGGCAAAGAAGAGGATGGAAACTATATGAAACCAAAATCATCAGTGCAATAATCTTTTCAGTAATGTAACAAAATAGATATACATATTATTTAAAGCAAAACCATAGAATGATATTCTCTAGTAGTGTAGTACTACATCAGCGCCAAGCCTAAATTTAGAGTGGCTAATAAGTCCCAGCAGCACTGCACAAACTAACCAAGTCCATCAGCGTAGAGTACAACACATCTAGAGGCAAGTAGCCCAGGAACCTCCTATAATCCGATGTACTATCCGTTGCATCTATATGAAGGTTCCTTTCCTCGGCCAGGCCCTCTTCCATTACCAACCACCATGAGATGCATCCTTCCATATCTTCTGGGTCCACATGTGCCACCAGGCTCAGAATTTCACCCTGTTCCAATTCAAAGCGCAAGCATAAAAAGTCTCGAATTGCTTTAATTCCAACTTTAAGAGCTTCCTCGTGTAGCCATCGGATCACCTGGCTTGCAACCTATCACAAAGGTGCACACCAAGAAGTTAGCAAAAACAATTTCTTCCAAATTATCCAAAACATTCAGAATAAAATGAGTAAACATACTTTCCCCAGTAAAGGATAAGGTATTACTAGTTTACAGCCAGACCATAAAGGAAATACTCCTGAAGTCATGATGAAGAGAACCAACATACCCAAACAAAATATTAGAGGATCAAACACACAACATACAATGTATGGTACCAAACTAATTATGTTTGATTTGCGTTAATCAAAAATCCTCTTCATAATTGTTTTTTTTTTCCTCTTCGTAATTGCTTTCCCTAACTATTGAACTACAAAACTTAAGCACAGTGAGATACCTGCTGCACAATTATCACTGGGAGATCAGCCAAATCACAGTCATATTTGTTTGTGGAATACATGCTGTCAGAACTTCCTTTAAACAGGCCCACGAGATTAGGAGCACATTCGGCTTCAACTTTGATACAATCATCATTCACGGCAACCTTGGTGCGGAATTCCGATTTCATTACATTCTTCATGCTTTGAGCATCAGTTACCTGGGGTTGAGAGCTCCCACGTAGAACAGAGGAAGGAACCTTCATGAAGATTGTCCATGAAGATGTTCGAGAGCTCCAAGTGGGATGAGATATCAAATGGATATATGGAACTCTACAAACCTACACAAACGAAAGAAAGATGCTGTGAGGAAAAACTTCAAGTTCACATCTCATTTGAAATTATTTTAATTGATCCATCAAGAATCATACCACACTTTCCAACTTCATCAGAACTTTGTTTGCAAAAATTCTATGAGCCATAGACATGCAAAAATGACCAAGAAGACTGGGTGTATCCTTTGCTAGTTGACTGGCAACACGAGTAACAGCTGTAGGGAGTTTATCCCTTGATCTTGAAAATAAAAGCTCATGAAATATTTGCTTAAGATATATTTCATAGCTACTACAGTTAGGCAAACCCGACTTCTTGGTAGGACCCTCAAAATTTTCTTCCGTCACCACATCAAATGACTCCAACGGTAAGGCATCAGTCTCTAGACTCTGGAGCTTTTCACCACCAACTGCTGCTTTTTCTTCATCAGCATCAGTATTAGGTGGTATAAGAGATACAAATATAGAGGTTCCAGGACCTGTGCTAAGTTGCAGATAATTTTCACGAATTCCAGTTACATTGACTCCTAAAGATTGGCTGAATGCTTCACGGTTAATTGCATCAAAAACCTGGAGACAAATGAACCAAATAAGGTAAGGATGTCAAATCAAAATATGAACATAGATTAGAAGGCTAAAAAGAAGCCAACCTACCAGCTCATCAAAGATTGCTTGATGAACTTCCCGAAGTAATTGGTGTGTTTCTTTCACACATTCATTATCACTTAAGCATTCTTTCTCAGATTCTTTATGTTGAGGATCAACAGTACTTCGAGTTCTAATCTTACTAGATTTCTTTCTAGTACTATTGGGATGTGCACCCAAAAAACCAAAATGAAGAAAACGGCAAGAATTTGGAGGTAAGTTTATAGCCAGCATGCCAGCTGAGTCATGTTCAATGCGAATGGTAGACAGAGAAGATGGCCGATACGCTATGGGTGAATCATATAATGAACTATCAAAAAGATCAATGGTGAAACCTTCACTGCCAGGAGCAATTGCTGCCACACGTTGCCGTTTAACTTTCCAGTTTTGCTGCAATCTATTAGCTTGTCAGGAAAATAAAATGGAGCAAGTTGTTGAAACTGATATCTACTCTGATAGTTACTAAGCTCAAGCCATAGGCATAAATATCGAGAAAAGAGCAAATGACAAAAAACAAAGAAATATTGCACATGAAGAGGGAGGAATGGTCCATCCAATACTTCTAGCATAATAATTTATAACAATTGAATGATTTAACAATCAGTATCTGTTTCTAACCTGATTAAAGCACCATAAAATTTGGCTTCCCGCACAACCTGCTGCTCCAAAGCTTTGGCAGATTGTTTAAAATATTTACCAAGTTGCTGGAATGAAGCAACGGTAAGGAAATAAAAATTACCATAAAAAAGAAAAAGAAAAAGCATGTCCAAGAATCATCTCATTCAGAAAGATATTCTTCTAGTAATCCCACCAACATGAGCCATCGCATTAATTTGAAGAATAATACAACAAACAACTGAATACAAGATATCTCAGAAAACCAAGCAACTTACACGATAACACTGCAATTTTGTTGCTGTAGATATGGCAAGCTCCGCCAGTACCTCATGAGGGAGCAACTTTGGCCTGGTCATGCCAGCCACTGTTACGGCATCATTAGCTTCCACCTACATAAAGATAAACTCAAAGAACATACGGCAAACCATTTAAGTTGTAACTCAAAAGACCGTCTGAGATGAAACCATTTTAGCCATTTTACTCTTGGACTCAACAACTACTCCCACTAATCTCCATATGATAGAGCTCAAATAGCCACAAACTATTCCGAAAACTTTAGACTCTTTATAGTTATGGTTATTAATATTATCAAAGTCCTATCAACTATTATTCGCAATTATGACCTCTTCTTGTGTTAACTTAAAGCAGAGTAAAATGGATTAGGTTCATATTCAATGTTCCAATTTCACTAATCACTAAACCAACCAAAACCCCATTTCTAGCCAGAAGATCAAACGAAATCCATAATATACCCATTTTAAAGGCAAATTTGCGAACAAGACTACTATTTTTCGTTCTCAACTTCTGCACAATTTACTCCGGAAATTACAAAAGCGGAAATGTAAGTATTCTCACTGTGTTGATGAGATCTATAACAACAGAAAGCTCCTGGTGAGCCAACTTCAAGTTCTCTACCATGCTCTGCCAAGGCCACGTCTGCGATGAGCCCTCTTTCGAGCTTTTCTGCTTCTTCTTCTTCTCCTCTTCGTTGTCTTTCTCCACTGCCCAGGCAAAATCTATTCGCCGAATCAACGATACCCGCTTCTCGTCATAACCAACATCACTACGACCAATAGATTCATTATATCAATCAACACCACTATTATTAACGAATTCGTAGTTACATTCATGTCAAACCCTAAATAAAAATACAGACATATAATTGCGGGAATGAGAAAAATTGAACAAGTCTGCCTGCGTACGTAGGAAAGCGCTCTACACCGTTCTCTTCGATGGAGTCCAAGCGCTTTAGGGGCAGCTTGTCGACGGAGATCTCTAAGCTGCCGTCCATTTTTTTGTTCCTCCACACTTTGCCGGAAAATTTTACCAGGGAAAATTGTGGAATCAAATAAGCAGTTTAGCTACAAAGGTTTGGAGCATCTTTCACTGTTAGGCTTTAGAATAAAATATTGTAGAAGATGGCAGTTTTATATCATATCTTATTTTATTTTTATTAATAAAAATAATTTTGATTTGGAAGATTAGAATAGAGTATAAAATTATTCGAATAATATTTTACTTTGTTATATTATAAACTCTTCTATTTCTCTTAAAAATAATTTTGTAATATTATATTTATTTACGTTCAATTTTATTATAAATCATGTCATTTTATTTTATTATGTTCTACTCAATTCTATTATGGTTCGCTCCATCAAAAATTTTACGTCCCATTAAAAATAGCATTAATTTTTCATTCCATTAAAATTTTTACGTCCAACTAAACATAGGATTATTGTTTCGTCGCCCAGTACCCCCATTTTGCCCCTAGCCCATTTTCTATCAAATTTGATCATGAAAATGATAAATTACTTTCAATTTTTGTTATTTTTATTATTATTATTGATAAATATGAATTAAAATAAATAAAAATGAATTAAAATAGAGTTTTAATTATTTATAACTCTTTGTTTCATATAAATATTATTCATTTTATTTTCAATTGACCCAATATTTTTTAATTAATAAAAGAAGTTCATTGTTTACATTTATATCAAGAAAAATAAATTTTAAAAATAAAAGATAGAAAATTACTAAATAAATTATTATTTTACAGTTAATCATGATATTAATGTTGAGTTTTGGCTCCTTTGTTTGTCCCATATTGGTTCAGGAAAACAATTGGGACAAAACTTTTGCCTATATAAGGAGGTTGCTACCTCCTTAATTATTACACCAATACAAAGTTAAAGATTTGTATGACAAATGTGACTCTGGTTAAATTCCTCTTTTAAAGTGAGAGTTTGAGAGTTTATTTTGGGTATTTCGTTATGGGTGTGTTGGTGTATTGGGGGATTGGGTGAGAGGAAAAATTATGTAATTGTAAGGATGTTTCACATAGTAAATTTTTCTTCTCAGTGTCCGTAGTTTTTTCTCCGATTTAGGAGTTTTCACGTAAATTCTCTTGTGTTGTTATTATTTCTTTATTTTTTGATATTTTTGTCTATAAAATATCCTTGGATGTGGGTTCGGGAGGCCTAAATTCCAAAAAATTGGTATCAGAGCCAAGGTCTGTTTTTCTTGAAAATTCTGAGTATACTCTGCGGTCACATTTTTGACTGATCTTTCACATCAGAAAAGATTTTCTTGATAAAGGTCCATTTGGTGCGGTGGAGTTTTGGTATGGTAATGTGGAAGTGCATGTCTAGGAAAGTTCTGGCTAAGAAAAAACTTGGTATTTAAGTGTGTCCTTTGTGACCCGCCTCTCTTTCCTGAAAACTTACCTAGTGTACTATTCATTTTTAAGGTAAAATTCATCCAGGCAGAAAAGCACAAGAAAAATATCAAGAAATAGAGCTTCGAATCCTCTTAAATTTGAGGCGGAGAAATTCGATTGGAGAATCAATTTTAGCTTGTAACAAGTACAAGTTAGGGACATTTTAATTCAATCGGAGTTACACAAGGCATTGAAAGGCAGACAAATCTCTAATATCAGCACTACTACTAGTGATACTGGCAAAATGGCTAGTACGAACAAATCTAGTATGAGCGATGAAGATTGGGAGGATCTGGATTTAAGAGCAGCAAGTAAGATACAATTATGTTTGGCTAAGAATGTCCTTGTGAATGTGCATGAAATATCTACAGCAAAGGAGCTGGCGAAAAACTTGAGGAGTTGTATCAAACAAAGGGCGTCTCAAATCGGGTGTACCTAAAGGAGCAGTTTCATACACTGTGGATGAAGGAAGGTACTACAATTTCATATCATTTAAGTGTTTTCAATAGGACGTCTCTGAACTGGAGGCAATTGAAGTTCGTATAGATGATAAGAATCAAGCTTTGATACTCATCTGGTCTCTTCCAACTTCATATGAACACATGGAACCTATTTTGATTCATAGGAAGGAGAAGATAGTTTTTTCTGAAGTTACCGGAAAACTATTTTTCAAAAGAGAGAAGACTGGGTGTTGGAAGAAATGTTTCTCCTGAAAACTCAGCTCTAGTGGTAGCTAGATATCGGAAGAAGAACTCCATGAAGAAAAATATAGTATGCTGAACATGTGGACAATTTGGGCGCGTGAATGAGAGATAGAGCGGCTTCGGCAAAAGGCTCTGGATCAGTTAATAGAGAGAATAACAATGTCGCTAACATTGTCTCCATAGATGATAATCTTGCTCTCTAAAAAGGGGAGGGAGTATGTACATCCTCATGGCATGCCAATAATTCCAAAATTGTCATGATAGGGGATGTGTTATTGTTAGCAGGTCCATAAGTTTGTATACGGACATTGGTTTCCCATTAATGCAAGGTGTATAGTAGAATTTATGTCGATGGTTGATGAACTTCTAAGAAAGCCAAACATGGGAGTTGCACCATAATTTTTTTAGCAAGGTTATTTTCGACATGTGCTGAAGTAAAAGGCTTGGAATTGGTTTATTCTGAGTGGGTATGCTTTTATGGTGGAGCATGATGCTATAAAGTATGATAATTCTCTACATTGATAGTTATGTTATTTTTAGGAGATCTTTATTGAAGTGGAGTGTGATTGTGGGATCAACCAAAGTTGCTAAGGTGGAGATTGTTGAATTTTGACTCCTTTGTTTATCTCATATTAGTTGGAGAAAACAATTAGAGCAAGGCTCTTATCTATATAAGGAGATTGCTACTTCCTTGGTTAATACACTAATACAAAGTTAAAATTTTATATGACAAATTTGACTCTAGTTAAATTCTTCTTTTGATGTGAGAGTTTGAGAGTTTGTTTTGGATATTTTTTTGTTGGTGTGTTGATGTATTGGGGGATTGGGTGAGAGGAAAAATTATATGATTGTAAGGATTTTTTACATAGTGGATTTTTTCAGTGCCTGTAGTTTTTTTCTCTAATTTAGGAGTTTCCACGTAAATTCTTTTGTGTTGTCATTATTTCTCTATTTTCTAATATTTTTGTCTATAAAATACTCTTAGGTGTGGGTTCGGGATACCTAAATTTCCAACAATTAATATATGTTATTTAATAAGATATTTTTAACAAAATCCAATATCATAAAATATATTTTAAAAGATACAAATTATTAACACTAGCCCGAATCTTATCTGCAGAAAATCTTTTTTTTTAAAATAGAATATAAAATGATTTCGTTTTGTTTATAAAAATCGATCTTTTAAGGTAGATTGAGTTAGAATGTTAGATAGCTTGAGGCTCGACCCGATACAATAAGCCCATTTGTCATCCCTAAAAATATTGTTTTGTTGAAGTTGACACCGAAAACCTGAAGCCCAACAAATGGTGAAGGGTCGGAGTTGGTAATTTGATCCAAATGCCAACTTATCCCACTTTCAGCCTGAAACCTTATCCAGGTGCCTGAACCTATGCCAGAAAGCCAAGTCAGCTACAAGAATCGAAGTGTATCCAATTCTAGCATCCTAAAGCCACATGTTGCTCATGTGGCTCCGTATGCTTCAGTTTTATAGCTATGCCTGTAACCTCTCCTCCTTTCCTTTTCTTTATCAAGAACAGATCTCTGATTCTCATCATTTTCCGTCTGTGTCAAAATGGCAGCTGCCTCCCTGACCACCACTGTACCACAGTTCAACGGTCTTAGACCCCAGCTAGCTGCCCCCGTTAATTCCTTGGTTAGTTCGTCATCCTTGGCCTACTCATTTTCAATTAAACCCCCTAGGATATTGGGCATGTTCTCTTAAGAAAACAAGCAATTTTCTTTTCTTCATGCAGGCGGTTGCTCAGCCAGTGAGGCGAAAGGGAAATGGAGCTTTGGGTGCTCGCATGGATTTCATCGGTTCACCAACTAATTTGGTAAGATCAAACTTCAAACAGTTGGTTTCCATCTATTGGAATGTCTAACGATTTATTTGGCCTAATGTTACTTGCAGATAATGGTGACAAGCACCAGCCTAATGCTATTTGCTGGAAGATTCGGGCTAGCTCCTTCGGCCAACAGGAAGGCCACCGCAGGATTGAAGCTCGAAGTGAGGGACTCAGGCTTGCAAACCGGTGACCCTGCTGGCTTCACCCTCGCCGACACTTTGGCTTGTGGAACTGTCGGCCACATTATTGGTGTTGGGGTTGTTCTGGGCCTCAAGAACATTGGTGCCCTGTAAAAAAGGATCCATTACCTTGTATTTTAGCGTCTCATTTTAATCCATATTTCGACTTTGTGAGTTTCTGTTTACCAACATCCTTGTAAATCAGTAAATATGTTCCATTTTGGTGCTAAACGGAGCCATAAGCAGTTCCAAGTATCACCATCCTTTACACCACCATTACCACCCAAACTTGCCACCAAAGCCATTATATCCCGTCACAGCCCCGATTTGACTAGTAATTGCTGCCATCTTCATTTCTAGAGGACAAATATTAGCATCAAATACTTTTTTACGTATGTTTTGGAAGTTGTTTTAATTATAATTGCATTAAATAAATCAACTTTGAGGTTTTGAAATTGCTAGTCTTCTTGTTACGGGGATTGGTCAACCAATTTAAGTTTATGGTCGATGTTACTTGTAACTAAAATGTTTGTTTACATATTGGTTGACCAATAAAATGGTGTAGCCAAACGATATCCATCCAAGAGACATATGTTTGAATAATATTCTTCCCATAGACGCGTTGATTGTGTTGGAACACTGAGTCAGGATCTGATTTCGACCGCGGAATAATCACTAAATTTTTTCGTGACTTTTGATTTCCCGAAAACTAAAATATATTTAATTCTATAAAATGATTAACACGAATCATAATAAAGCGAAAACTTAATTCGTACCTTATTCCGAAGCTTAATTTTTATTTTGCTGTATCCCTCGAATTATTTTAGAAATTAATCCGTCTCAACCACCGCAGTCATACAAGTGTCCGACATCTAACGGTATTCACAGAACAAGTTGAGAGAATTCTATAACTCTTATAAAGAGGATTAAGCATAAAGTACTAACTCTATAGAACTTAAGTCTATTTATAATAAGATTTGGACGTTTTAGTAATTTAATTGAAATTAAATTTTAATTTCAATTAAACTTTAAATTCTAATTAAATATCAATTATGTCCATATAAGATTCAATATCTCATATTGATCCTTATTTATTAAATATCTTATATTTAATCATAAAGTTTCTCAAACTTTACAATCAAGTCCAACTTGATTAAATTAATTTTGCTCTCTTCAACCCATTCTATATGTGAGACCCATTAGGTTTCCAAATATGTTGGCAATGATTTTAAAATCAAATTAAAACTCTTTCTAATTTATCTTTAATTTTTCAATTAAACAATTTATAATCATAGATCAAGATTGACGTTTAGCAAGGTATCTTGACCACCCAAATATTTAGGAATGTCAAAGTGGTTTTGACTAATCTTTCCTTGCATAATTTTTCCGTATAATTCAATCATTTCATTATACAATGTTCTAATTAAACATAGAGCTTGAAATTAATGTCCACTCTATTTTGAGTCTAATTATATTAGTTTTCCATCATCAGCTATCAATTTAATTAAAGACATTTGTAAACTATTTACAAAACATCATTTCACCTTGGTCAAGGATTTCTTGAATTAATACTAATAGAGAATAACAAAACATTTTCCCTAATTACTTTAGGGTGATGAATCATATCTTGATCATTCAACTATTTCCATATAGTTCATGCTATGTCCAATGACTACCGATTAAACAACTTATGATTAAATAGATCATAAGTAGTATCAAAACATAGCAATCTATATACAAGATAACTTTGATGATCTCAAATCAAATGATCACTTATACAATCATCATAATGAGAATTTTATAGATATACAAGTAATGTTTCAAATAGATTTTTCATATCAGGACTGTTCAGTGAAATTGCTCTCTAGTAAGCACCCACATATTTGTTTAAGTATCTCTATACTTTAGCCTATGAGATCGACTATTTCCTTCATAAGGAAAAACAAAACGTGTGTTAATCTTTTTAGTTATATTAATGTCCAATCTTAATAGAACAATGACTGGGAACATTTAAGAATAATACATATATACAATATGAATCTCATAATTATAATCTCATTATAATTTTATTTGCAGTGTAACATTATCCTATGGACTTTATCATACACATCTAAACATGTACGAGATAAAGAATGCCTTTAAATAATTTGACATTAAACTACAACCAAAGCGATTAGCTGTAGGGCATAAATCAACAACCTCCCACTTGCATTAAGCCAATCATTTAAGTATCTCGTACCATATCACCATATGATGATTATTCTACTACTAGGGCAGTGGTTTAATAAAGGAATTCTACAAAATTCTCTATAGTGAGTAATTGATTAAATCTTACAACTCCTATCTTATTTATCATCACAATTAAGAAAATTTTGCCTAGACACATTCTTGAATCTTTGATGAGACATTAGCTCCTTATGCAAGCGCATTGGCTTTAATGTTCTACAGTACGTTACTGTCTTGAACAATGCAAAGAAAACTATATCAAGTTCACTAAAGAACTTGTTGATCTAATTAATCATTTCCACTAAACGAAAAATGTATTATAGCTTAATTAACAACTAATTGCTACAATGGAACTTTTCCAATCCTAAATGATATTGTTATAAGTAAATAAACCTTAATTAGGATTTACTTCTGAAGTTATATCCTTATCATCTAGAACTCAAATATCAACTTATATATAGAGTAATGAACATCTTTAATATTTCACAAGGATCTGATATCTTAAATACTAAACATCTTTAGTACATTATTTATGCACAGAGACTTAGAATAAGTTAATAACATCGAATCTATCTCTATAGATCTAATTCTCATAATTAAGCTGTTACCTTTTTATATCCAACAAGAGTTGTTCTTGGAAAATTATATGTTCGACAATTGAAAGTTAAAACTTTTGTTCTCTATGAGCAATATGTCTCCACATAGTCCCACCGAAGAGGACAACTATACTCCAACTTACCTTCTAGTAGACATGATGAATTCATAATCATCTCCAAAACAAACCCTTTGAATTCATCGTAAAAGTGAATCTTTTAATGTCTCGTAGCCTCTCAACTATACATCACATGTATCATTAAAGGCTTAGTTCTAATTAGATGTAATGTTATGAGATTTGAACATTTCAAATTCTTTCTTACTCCCACTACGTATCTTGAGAACCATTCTCCTATAAGTATACATTGAATCAAACTATTTGTTCAATGAGTCTGTAAGTTTATATCCAACCTGTTGGATATCTTATAACACTTTACTACTCAATTTAGTTCTAAACTAAATGGATAATATATGCTTCAGCTAAGCATCACATCCTTAAATCATTAGCTTTAACTATTTCAAAGACTTTTAACGTTTCATATCTAATATGAAATCTTGTTAATTGATTTAATTGGAATTATATAAGGTAATTTATTATACTAGGCATTACTATAAAAGAAATACTATTACATCTTACAATATCTCATATTGTATAACACTCCTCACATAAATATGTACTCTTACGAATTTGGTTATGAAGGTACTAACCAGAGAATTTCATTCCCTATAGATAATCGATAATTTCAAACTTACCACAACGATCTCATTGAAGCGCTTTAGCATTCTCAATGCTTTATTTCTACTTAGATTTAAACAACTTGAACTTTTCAAATTTTTAAATCATTATTTCATTTAATACGCATGACTATATCATATAAAGTCATTAGTAATCTAATGAAATATAAGCAGTATCCTTTTATGAATTATTATTATATCCAATACATCACATGCATAAGATTTAGCAATTTAATACCATCATCATCCTTTCACCAAAGGTTGATTTGGTTATTCTTCAACTATACAAGTTTCACAAGTTCCATACAATTCATAATCAAAAGTATACATATATCATAGTATGTAACTTTATGATTCTCATTATATTGATTTAACCAATACGGTATAAAATGATAATCTCGGTTATCCAACTTTTATTCTTGTCATTTATGTCAAACATAAGTCTCCTTTGATCTACTACATATACAAACTATTTTCATAAACTTGAATCAACTATTTTTATTTAACAATCTATTTCTTAACATGCTTTAAACATGATAATAATGTTGAATCTAAATTCAGTATCAAATACTCATAAGCATGAATTAGAAATTTATATGATTTCTATCATATCACATATAGGTTAAAAAAAGTCATACAATCGTTTTCTTTTAATGACAACTATTATCATACTATAGCAAAAACTTTAATTGTAGTTCATAATTATGCTTTTAGTAGGCTAAATTAAGTGAAATAATTCCAACAAGGTACTATATCTTTCAGCCCATGGTGTTGACATACGTCTTACATGTCGTTGTTAAAATTTCCGAGACATTAATCAACTCAAAATGTCAATATATTTTGTCATCTATATGATTTTGACATATTTCTAAAACTTTAATACTAAATCTTCAACAAGGATTATAACAAATTTGCATAATGGGCATACAATTTTCTTTTCTAACTTTTGAGAACACTTCTCAAACATATCCTATATTCAAGAACTTGGGTTCACTAACTCAGCATCAAATATAATAAACAAGGTATGTTTCACTAAGAACAAAATATAAATGTAAGAAAAGCAAGTAATGAATTATATGTTATGACTACCAAGTAAGATTAAGACTTTAATCATGCAATTAGTTACTCCCATTATTTTATTCAAAATAATAGCCCTCACTACTATTCGAAAACATTACTCTAATCTATCTAGTGGGCTAAGATCTCATTCAAATATAGTTGACCTTGAGTTTGCTCAACAAACCAACTAGACTTAAATTAGGTAGATAACAACTTTATCAATCACATCTTATGTGACTCCTAGATCTGTTAGGTGACAACTCTTGCCAAAATATATCTTATATATTATTCCTAAACTTGTCTCTAAATTCATGTTATCATGAGTCTGCTCATCCAGATCACACAAATTTAGTTAAGTAGAACCCATTATCATAAGATTAAACATGTTCGGGTTAAAATGACCTTGAGTTTACTCAACAAGCCTACAATAAACAGAACTTTGGTTTATTCTTGTAATAATGGAAGGTAACAATCACGTTCTTAATGTGTACTACAAATTTTAACAAGGAATTTAACTTCATTTGTCTCATCAAACACAAATTGCATGCAAAATATCACACATATAAAACATACAATTTATCATGCATCCAATACATATATCAACCATATAAATAAAGTATGCAACTTTTGCACTCATAATGAAATTATATGCATAAAATATCAAACTTCGTTTGATTCTAGTTATTGATTTTCATAATCTAAAATAATATTTCCAACTATTGGAAAACTTAAATTAGATTAAAACCATTAATTGATTCCTAAATAAATTAAATTCTTATTTCAAATAGAAATTTAATTTGATTTGAAAACAATTTCCAAATCCAATTGAAAACTATTTCCAATTATCTTGACTCCTTTGATAAATTTTAACTGAAAACAATTTTCAATAAATTGTACTTCTTACTTATTATAATTTAGAAAAAATTCTTTTCAAAATTATATAAGTAACACATTCTAATCGAATTAGAAAACTATTTCTATTCTAATTAGAAATTATTTTTCCTTAATTAGAAAATCTTTTCTAAAATTAAAAGGAAACTACTTTCAAAATTAAATAAAACAGTTTTAAATTTAATTAAGAAAGTCTTTTATATTATTTATTTAGAGATTGATTTCTCAATAAATTAGAAAACCTTTCTTTAATAAATTAGAAAACCATTTTTAAAATATTAAAAAAATTCCTTTTCTTGATAAATAAATGAAAATATTTTTCAAAATTTAATCAAGATAATATCATTTCTAATAAATCAAGAAAGTTATTATTTATAAATAAAGAAACAATTTTTAACTAAATAAAATAATAATTTCTCTAAATAAATAAAATTAGGAATTTAATCTATCTCAATCAAATTGAAGTAAATAAATTTAATTAAGAAACAATTTTCTTAATAATTTAAGAAAATGTTTTTCTTAATTGCAAGAAGTCTAATTAATTAATTTTAATCGAATTGAAAATAATTAACTCTTATTTTAGTAACAACTTTTCTAATTAATTAATTTCAATCTAATTGAAACTAATTAATTCTAATTTTAGAAACTACTTTTTCAAATTAATTGGGAATCAAGATAATTATTAATCTTAATCGAATTAAGAAAATAATTATCTTAATTTTGGAATTGATTTGATAAATTAATTTTATTTAATAATCCAACCCCTTGAAAAATTAAACTAAATTTCATAATGTTCTTAATAAAATTAACCCTTTGAAAATATTTTTCTACAATTGGAAAAGCACTTTTCAATTTTATTAGGAGTATAAACTAATTTAATCTCCATTAAATTTATTTAATAGAAATTAAGATTTTAAAACCATTTAAAAACAAAATAAACTAGGTGAGAAGTGTCTAGCTTGTGCAGAGCACGCGCCAGACATGTCTCTGTGGAAATGATATCAGAAGACAGTGGGTGCGTGCCTCACACGCACCCATCGTCTTCTCCAAAAACGACTCTACATTTCTCAACTACGTCTCCCCGTCACTCCCACATTTCTCCAAATTGTCGGGTAATGTTTACACGCTTCTCTAACTGCATCTCCCATGCCTCCTGCTCTGCCTCACTTAATCGCTGGGCTTAGGTCTCCACGGTGACGTATACCTCTACACAGCGATGTCTGTTGCGCCTCCGGTGTACTCCACCATCTCCATGGCTGGCCACGCTTCCTTGCTGCTTTGACAAGGGTGTCTGTCACCGAGCCATAAGAGACTGTCGCCCCTTCTAGGGGCAACTAAGGGCGACTATTGCCCCTTCTGTGACAATTGCCACAGTAGTGCACCCTTCAGCTCCTCCATCGCCGCCCAAGCAACTAGGGGCGACTGAGGGTGACTATTGCCCCTTTTGTGACAGTTGCCACAGTAGTGCACCCTTCAGGTCCTCCATCGCCGCGCAAGCAACACAAAAAAGCACAATAACCAACAACGCAGCCAATTGATTTTTCCAGAAAACAAAAATTGCAATCGCAACCAACACAAAATTGCAAAAACGAACAATAAGAGGAAAATGCCAAGACAATTTGGGTATTCATAGTTTTAGGGTTGTCCATCACCGCCCATAAACCAAAAACCAACTATCGTAAAAAGATTTTGTGGTTCTTAAACTAGAAATTGCAAGCACCCAAAAATCAACTATTCCAGTTTAGGCTCTCCATTCAAAATCAAAACTCATATTAGCAACTTCAAGAATGCAAAAACAAAACTCCAATCACAATAGCTAGACAAACGTAAAATAGCAAAATAAGATGAGTTATTCAAACCCAACTTCCACAATCTTCATTCTCCCATGCAAAACAAAGATTTAAAACATGGGAGTATTGTTTTCCAAAAACCGTAGACACCATATTCCAGAATGTCCAAAACAATAATGATCTTCAGGTCTGAATGGTTTAATCAATTGTTTAACACTTAAACAATTTCAATTCCAAAATTCATCATCAATAATGATCTAAAAATTTAATCAACTTATAGAATTAAAATCTTGCTATGATACCACTGTTGAAAAACCAAGTCAAGATTCGATTATGACCGTAACAGAATAATTACGAAATTTTTTTGTAACTTTTGATTTCTCAAAAACTAAGATCTATTTAATTCTATCAAATAATTAACACGAATTATAATAAAGCGAAAACTTAATTCGTACCTTATTCTGAAGCTTGATTCTTTATCTTGTTGTATCCCTCAAATCGTTTCCAAAACTGATTTGTCTCAACGACCATAGCCATACAAGTGTCCAGCCTCTAACAGTATCCACAGAACAGGTTAAGAGAACTCTGTAACTCTTATAAGGAAGATTAAGCATGAAGTCCTAGCTCCATAATGACATTTGTAAACTATTTACAAAACATCATTTCACCTTGCCCAAGGATTTCTTGAATTAATACTAATCGAAAACAACGAAATATTCTCCCTAATTACTTTAGGATGATGAATCATATCTTGATCATTCAACTATCTCCATATAGTTTATGCTACATCTAATGACTACCGATTAAACGACCTGTGATTAAATAAACCATAAATAGTATCAAAACTTAGCAATCTCCATACAAGATAACTTTGATGACCTCAAGTCAAAGGATCACTTATAAAATCATCACAATGAGAATTCCATAGACATACAAGTAATGTTTCAAATAGATTTCTCATATCGGCTCTGTTTAGTGAAATTGCTTTCTAGAAAGCACGCAAATATTTGTTTAAATATCTTTATAATTTAGCCTATGAGATCGACTACTTCTTTCATAAGGAAAAACAAAACGTGTGCTAGTCTTTTTACATTCTATTAATGTCTAATCTTAATAGAACAATGACTAGGAACATTTAGGAATAATACATGCAATATGAATTTTATAATTATAATCTCATTATAATTTTATTTGCAATGTACCATTATCTTATGGATTTTATCATATACATCTAAACATGTACAAGATAAATAATACATTTAAATAATTTGTCACTAAACTACAACCAAAGCGATAATAGGACATAAATCAATAGATTGACCAACTTCTCTGAACAAGAGTCACATGTTACACGCCTAACAAGATTAGAATGTTGGCTATGTTTCCAAAGTTAGTCCCCACAATGTGGAAAAACTAATATGACCTAGTGATCGATCAAAAGAGTTATTCATCTTTTAAAAAGAGTTATAATAGAAATTTAAGAAAGTTTTGAGAGTGAGCATAGACAAAAGTTATTTATTGAATCACTATAAATTAGTTTGCTTTTTTAAAATACTTTTTTTACTTTATTGTTTAAATGTATTACTAAAATTCATTATTTCATTTCATATTTTCATACTTTATAAATTGCGATCATCCACTAGATTACTAATCTTCAGTTTAAGATTTATCAATATCTAGTTCATCCCCTTCATTTGGGTGACGTAAAGGACTAACATTCTAGATTTATTTATATCATATTTTCTTTATTTTTATCTATCACTTTTATTAATATGATTATGATTAAAGACTAAATAATTTTTATATTTAAATAGAGAAAATCCTCATTTTTAAGTTTGTATGGGTTAATTTTTTTTAATTTATGAATGAAATATATTTCTATAAATTTAATTCGATCAATCTTAATGCATGATTTAGTGATGTAGCAACTAGATTTTATTTGAATTTACTTATCAATATCTCGAGAGAGCCCGCATGTAGTTGAACCATGACTTATTTAATAGGAGTTAAATGGGATACTCGAAAGAGACATATGAAATCTTTCTGGTGTTACGGTGAAACCGTTTATGAGATTTTATAGATATTTGTCCAAAGAAATGTTAGTAATGATAGATATATGAGTTAACCAACCGAAGAGTAGATGGTCATATCTCGAGAAGTGTAATTTCAATGTCTTAAAAATCTTGTTGGTCTAGTTTAATATATCCATTATTGGTTAAATGATTCATGAAACCAAAAGTAAGATAAGGGAAGTACTTGTCTAAATATTGATAATTAATTAAATTTTCTTTTGCTATTTACCTTATTATTGATCCTTTTGGCTACCTATTTAGGTTTTGTTTATTTATTATATTCCTAATCAAAAAAATATATAAATCACTTCTTTATTATTTTAGTTTAGACTAGTTAATAATTTAAGTTTTGTAATCTATGTTGGTTCCTCGTACAATCACACCTGCTCACTATTATATTATTTGTTATCAAAAAGTACACTTGCCTTAGTTGTAGGTGATAAATTAGTAATATGGAATTTATAACTTTGATAGAAACACTTAAACATAAAATACAACCCATCATCTACAATCACTTAGCCTAATTCATCACCCTTTTTTTTTTGTTATTACGAGGTATTTTAGGAGGGTTTCAATTATGGGAAGACACCTTTAAGTCATTCACTCCCAAACTAACTCATCACCTTTCACTGTCCTAAAAAAATTTGAAACAAAATCCATTGTAATATGTTCCACTTCCACGCAACAAACAGGTAAAGACTATAACTCTCTTCTCAGTCTCTATGCTTTGTCTAGACTTACTAACATATTATACATTTTGATATAAGTCTCGTTATCTCCCTCTTTATGTTTTTCAACAAAATATCTCTTCCAATCTTTGTACATCTCAATCCTGGCTAAGGATATTAAATACTTAAAAAGTGAGCATCCTGCATTTTCTCTTTCCTTAATTCCATATCATTTAGACCACACAACCTGCTCTTAGACCTTAGTACTCCACCATCATCCACGTGAAAATATGAAGTTGTCTCCTTCTTTAATATCTACCAAGTCCTCTTATTATGTTCATCGCTTATTTGAGTCTCAGAACAACAACAACAACATCATTCAATGAGAATCTGGCTGATACGTAAGGCCTGAAAAAGTTAAGTGATATACAGTCTTATCCTTACTTAATAGAGAGATTGTTTTTAATAAACCCACATGAACAATATGTGTCTCTTTATGTTTATGTGCATATGCATATTAAAATAATAGAATAATAATAAATAAAATAAGAAGAAGAAGAATATACATTAAATAATAATAATAATATAAATACCTATAAATGAAAAAATAAAAATGTAATAAAATACCTAATACAATAAATATAGAACAAAGTAAATAGCAACAATAAAATGTAGAATAAATAAATAAATGCACAAACTAGAAAGAAAATAAGTAGAAGAATAAATCAAAGAAGCCACTGCAATAAAATAATTAGGCTAAGAACGAAACTATTTAGGTTAAATAACTAAAAGGGAAGTACTACTTAATAAAATTTTACGCTAAATAAAAGACATAAGACTTGAAGGAAACTATCTAAAAGACCTAAAAGAATGAGAATGACCTTTTTAAGTGAGATCCTTTACTTGTATCCTAGTACGCTAAAGTTTTCTATTGTGAGTCATGTCTTCGTTAAGTTCCAACTATGTTATATCATTTTTTATCACTTTTCTTTAGTTCTTTTTAAGCCTTCTTTTTTTTCTTTTACAACTTTTAATTACTATTTTTCGCATCTTCTCACTAGAGTATCAAGATGTCTCCTCTTAATATGTCTGAACTATCTAAGTCTTGTCTTTCTTAATTTTTCTTTAGTGTTAACCACCTTTAATTGATCTCTTACAATTAAATTCTTAACATTATCTCTTTTAGTAAGGTTACATATCCAATAAAACATCTACATCTCTGTCACTATTAACTTATGACTATGCACATGTTTAATAGATCAACACTCCGCCCCATAGAATATGATCGACCTAATGTATACTAATCAAAGTTGACTATAATCTCAAACTTTTTAGTCCTACTTTCATACCTCCAGTCACCACCTCAAACTTTAACCTCCTCAATGTATAATTCCCACAATAAAGTGATTAATATCGTTAGATTATGTTGTTAATTAGTAATCTTCTCTATAGGGTTATAAAAACTTTTACCTCCCCTCTCTCTTTTGAGTTAACTAAATCTTTATTCTTTTAACCTTTAATGTGCTTATCAAAGGCCCAATCCATAATCCAAAATATGCCCTCCTATTTTGATATGAAATCGAATCAAAAGCCTGCCAAGAGCTGTTATTGCTCACAGTTCTACTGTGGATGTTACTCTCCCACCCCGTCCTGGCTTAACATCATACTGGCAAAGGTTTGCCTTAATACTATTTGTGATGTTCTATTAGATTGATCCAATGATAAATTTAATTTCTAGTTCATTAAAGGCAGGCATTATTTCCGTGACTTGTGCTTTTACTTTTGATCTTAAAAAGGAAGATGGCAGTTTCCAAACATCAAAACTTGTTAGAAGCCAGAGGGAGACGCCAAACTCTTTCTATTTCACTCGATTGTGCAAACTAAAATCGAAAGCAATCGTAGATTTGGTGGCTAAGCAAATAGGAGGAGAATTGCTGATGATAATGGTGGTAAAAATTGGTTGCCAGAGGAAGACAATGACGATGGTGGAAGAAGTGTTTTTTTTTTTTCCCCCAGTTTTGACCTAGTATGAATAGATTAATTTTAATTAATAATTTTATTTAATTTGTGTAATAAATTAAATTTAAGATATCTTCAAATATACAAATTTTAAATAAATTTTGATTTAATAATTATAACATATTTAATTTTAAATTATTTATTTCAATAAAATAAAAACAATTTCATTAATAATTTTAATAAATATTATATAAAAGATTAAAATAAATTTGTTTAATTAAAAATAATTTATCTTTAAATTTTATATAATATATAATTACCATTAGTGATGTATTAATATTAACAATCAAACAAAATTTTATTTTTATTTAAAAAGTAGAAAATAAAAATAAAAATCAGAACGGAAAAATCAAAATAGAATCAAACTATTCCAAAGCTAATTTGTCAACGAAATTTAAACTACTCGAGAGTATAACATTCAGATTAATAACATTCGCTTGTCATGTTTGCAATATGTTTGAAGCTCTTGTATAGTTTGACTCCAATGTAAGGTCGCATCTTCACTTGAATCGATTCATACGATCAAATTTAATTGATCGATATTCCTAAATCATCGTGTCAAGACTCCACTTTTCAAGTTTCCCTTGTCCATATGTCCCTTTACTGCCAACAATGCGATGTCATTTCCGTTGGGCCCAAGTTTTGTAGGTTTATCAGCCCAATAGTTTCAGATCGTTGATGAGCCTAATAGGCTTGAACCAGGATATTGATGTGAATTATAGATTATTGCTGCTTTGAAGTTATTATCTGTCTGAAAAATGAAACTTCAGTATCCCAAGTTTAACCATCTCTTTATAGTTATGTACGGAAGTTTTGGGGCATAATAAATAAGAGACATGCTCCTCTGTCATTTCTATTTTGTTTCAATTCTGCTTCATTTCATCTCATCCATCTATTCATATGGTTCTTATATAAATATATAGTTGAGATGAAATAAAATAAGGTTAGGCCAGAATAGAGAGAGCAGAGGATTTGAAGATAATAGATGAGAGAAGCACGACTGTTGTATATTAATCTCACTTTTAAGTTTCCTTTTTATGTTTGCAGTTATGTACTTACTTTTTATTATTTCAAGTATATAATATCTCCAAAGGATCTTTCTGTCGTTGTTTCTCATATTTGTTTTCTCTTCTGGTTTTCAATGAAAACCTCCAACGACCGCAACTTGTACACTCCACATAAATTCAATAAAAACAAGAGCAATTCAGGTCAAAATCAAGACTTTTGTGGTATACAGGATAAAGATTCTTCATTGGAAAACGTGAACTTTGTCTTGCTTCAATGCGTTTCAGAATTGTGACGTTCATTTATGGACTTTGATTGCATTATCATCATAGTGTTCATGTTATCAACCATGAAAAGGACGACAATGTTTGTATTGTTTTGATAGTGCCATTCACTAATTAGATTTGGGCGCTCTTTGTTGTTAGGACGATCAAGGGTTTTGCACGATTGAGAAACCCAGAATCAGTTCATTTGTGTATGAGAAACATAGACTAAGATTTGTAGAAGACATTTTATTTTAATCCCAATCAAGTCTCTTTTTTTTTTTTTAATTAAGGGAAGCTAAACCAAAATTACACAACTAGATTAGGTAAACAGATTTTCGATAACTCCTCTAAAAAGATCACGCGGCACCCAACAAGTATAGTGTCAAATTAAGTGACCCTGATATTAAAATGATCCGCATAATTAACAAGTCAATCGATACATCTGTTACTCTTTCGATATATGTGCCGATGAACAACAGTTTAATTCCTATTGAACATTTCATGAATACCTAGAACTATAAAGTTGAGAGATCTGACTCGGTATTCCAAAGAAGATAAGATATCAATCACAGCTGCGAAAATTCACTTCAAGCTCGATTTGTCAGTACCTCAAGTTCCACACAAGGGTCAATCCGATATAAACTTTCCAAAGTTTCACTATAATAAAAATGCACCAGTCAAGATTTTGAGTAACTAGAACTA
>JANIJH010000003.1:54687507-54700793 GCA_024520975.1 Erythroxylum areolatum
TTGTCAGTACCTCAAGTTCCACACAAAGGTCAATCCGATATAAACTTTCCAAAGTTTCACTATAATAAAAATGCACCGGTCAAGATTTTGAGTAACTAGAACTATAAAGTTGAGAGATCTGGCTCGGTATTTCGGATAAGATAAGATATCAATCACAGCTGCAAAATTCACTTCAAGCTCGATTTGTCAATACCTCAAGTTTCACACAAGGGTCAATCCGATATAAACTTTCCAAAGTTTCACTATAATAAAAATGCACCAGTCAAGATTTTGAGTAAATCCACCCCACTAGTTCCCTCCGCTGTCCCGGAGAAAACGTAGCTACGATCGAGGCCCTCCCAATCAAGTCTCTTACTTGGGTAAAAAGTTAGGTGTCACTATCCACTACTGGCTTTTGGTTGCAACTTCGTTGTCATAATAATGCTATCAATCTTTTATCAAAAAACCTACAGCAATTACCTATTATTTATTTTCTTTCTTCAAAAACATGTATAATTAAACCATCATGAAGTTGCTTTGGAATCTAATTCTTCATAGCTTCCAAAGAGGAATGTTCCTTGGTCCCATTATGAAAATGGTATATAATCTAAGCATTTTAGAAGCTTATCAAGAGCTTGTTTACTTTAATAATTATTAACGAATAATAACCACACTCCAACCTTCTTGATAAATCTTGAGGCAAATGAATATAAATATTAATGATTAAACAATTAAACTTATTTGGTTAATTTAACCGTAAAAATTATTTACTTTAACAATTGTTATTATTAAAAATTGATAAATTTATTAACTAATTTGTATAAATAAATTAATCTTTACAAGCTAAAATAAATTAGTTACTTGTATTTAATAATCTCTTCTTTAATTAAATTTTAACTTATTCAATAAGTAAGGATAATTTTTTCAAGTAAGTATTAAATTTTCAACTTTTTTTAAAAATTTTCTTATATATCGATTTTATAAGAATTTTGTTAAATTTTTTGTATAAGTTTAATTTTTTATATCATTTTTAAAACATCAAATTAGGATATATCATTTTTAGATGAAGTTATTAACTTGGAACTTTTCTGAGATATCTTCTACAAAAATGAGAGAAAAAGAAAAAGAAACAGACTTCAAATGTGTTCACCGACTAAGCTTTTTTTATCTCATAACAGACAAATGAAAGAAAATAGCTAGTACGAGTTGGAATCGGCAGGTCCCCCTGCGATCCAAAATCCAAGCACGGCCACACACACGCACAAGCCACACACGGTACAAGTAGAAGAATTGAACAGGTAAGTTAGACAACGTACTATGGATTCATAGAAAGTAGAAGTTGTAATGGAGAAAGGTGTTGATGACATTATGATAGAAAGGTCGGAATCTTTTGAAATGCACAAGACAAGCCACATCAGTCCGAGCATGTGTTTTTGTCCTTGTCTCTTCAGATTTCTCTCTTATCAAAGACTCCCTCTTCCACACGCTTCAGATCTCTCTCTTATCAAAGATTCCCTCTTCCACGCATCGTCGTGACCGAACTATCTCTTAAAAACTTTAGCATTTCCAATCATTTTAATAAAATTTTATACCAAATTTAGTATGAAAAAATATTCTAAGAATCTTTTTATATCAAATTTACTATCAAATTTAGTGCTCAAGTATTTTTAAAGAATATTCAACAATAATTCAGTTATTAACTAAATTAGTTTATATTTATACAATATTATTTATTTATTTATATAAAATAAAATAAATTTGTTATTCTTAATTAATTAATACATACTTTATATCAAATTAATATTATTTAACTTATATAATTAATATCATTAGAATAACAAATTAATAACATACACAAATATAGGGTGCGTTTGGTAAACCACTTATAAGCTGTTTTTCAGCTGATTGACCCATTTTTAGAGATTTGACTATATTAAAAAGTTATTTTAGTGTTTGGTTATGCAGTCAACCCAACCGGCTCTTTTATAAAAAACTCTATCATGAGAGCATTTTTAAGCAAACAGCTGAAACAACTATTTGGAATGACCATAAAACCTACGAGGCTTGACTACTAGGAGAAGGAGGTGGTCATATTTACCAGCAGTTCACTTTTGTTGTTGTTTTTTAATTTTAATTTTAATTTTACTTATTATTATAATAAAAAATTAAATTAAATTTTAATTTAAATTATGCTATTATTAATTTAAAAAAATAAAAATGATAAAATAAAAACAAAATATTTTTATTTTTATTTAATTTTTAAAATAAAATTTTAAGATAAAATTTAAATTTTAAAAATTGATTATTTTATTACAATTATTTAGTTAATTTATAAATTATAGAATCCAGCCATTTGTTTCAGAAGGCTCAAACGCCACTCATATTCATCATCCAACAATTAATAATAATAATTAATTTGTAAAATTTGTTTTTCATGTCTTAATTAATTTAAACATTTGTTATTTATTTTAATAATTCAAAAAATTATAAATCATAAACAAAAATATATTAAATTTACATTAGATTAAAAATTTTATTTAACTCTAATTTATTAATTCATTAAATAATTTATTATTCTTTACTAAAAATATCCAACAAAATACTAAAATATATAATATTCATATCCTTGCATTTTTTAAAGTCATGTCCTTATAAGTCATTTTACATATAAATAGTTAATACTAAACAGTTAATTTTACCAAACATCTTTACCAAACAGCTAATGCAATCCGCTGGTCAAATCAGCTGATAGAATCAGCTAACAGCTAATGCAATCAGCTGATTGTCAAACAGGGTCATAATATTTTTATTGCACATTTAACCTCTAGTCCTCTGAATTACCATATCGTTTTCACAAATGTTTAATCAATACATTACAAATTTCATAATGAACTTTTTTATCTTTAATTTGCTTGTGTCTAGCAATCAATTATTGAAATATAATTGTATCATCTCCGTTAATATTAATTTCAAGGATTGGTGTTTCGCTCCAATCTTGTATGACCACTTGGGTATTATGTTCGTTCTCAAATTTACTTTTTATTCTTAAAATATTTTATTAATAAATTTATAACACTTATAAACAATAATTAAAAATAAATTTAAAATTATATTCAATATTAGTATTATTTTAAATGTCTAATATATTTTATATAAAATAACATATATTTTAAATTTAATTACTTAATAATTTATGTAAATAAATCAAATTGTGATAAAGACATAAAAAAATATGTAACTAAGCAAATAGTCCAATATGTCATTTTACAACTTTTGATGCATAAATAGTAATACGCTAAATTTAACGTGTTATTATTCAATACATCAAAATGGTGTCCAATTTTAGTGTATTCACTTGAGTTAATTCATCACGCCAAAACGTCAAATTTTATATTTTGATGTGTTGGTTGGAGATGACCTTAATTTAAGAATGTAAGCCGAGAATTTAGAAGGAGAAATGTAATACTTTATTGAAAAGATGCTGGCTACAGCCTTACATAACAGACTACATCTAACAGATATTTGACCAAATAAAAATCCCATAATATTAGGGAATTATTAGCTAAATAATAACAGAACACCAATAATCCTAACGCTGTCCCTCTCCCTTATTGGTAAACATAATCCTCAGTCACGCTTTGTAAGAGGTATGCTTTTATTTCCACAGAGTGCGAAACTGGGTTTAAAACATCAAATCAACTTGCCATTAAAGCGCGGTTTAAACATCAAATCAAATTGCAATTAAAGTTGATTGTAAACACATTTCTACAGGTCTAACCTGACATTCAAACTCGAGGTTGTTGAAATCCCACAATCATTCTCCCCGTCCGATAATATAAAGAAAATGTCAAAGGCCTTTCACTCATTTATAATGTTATAATTGCTTTTGTTCGACGTCAAATTAGGCACCTAGTGGGGAAATATATACGTACTAAGTGACGTCTTTAGGCCTATTTCACAGATAGCAGATTTCATTAGTTATTAGCTAATTGTATCATCATTTAATTAACAACGAATTATACAGCTGATTTAATCAATAAAAAATATTAGCTATTTTTAAAAAAATATTCGGTAAAATTATCTATTTAGTATTAATTGTTTATGCGTAAAATAACTTACAAAGACATAATTTAAAAAAAATTTATAAAAATATGAGTGTTATATTAGGTACTCTCGATTCTTCACCATGCAATTTACTTGATCTTTTCAGTTGTTTTTGTGTTTACTTTCAAAATTGAAGAAAGATGTATATAATGAAATAATAATTATTTGTATATTCTGACTCAAATTTGATATTAATTTAATTTCAAAAATTAGAATTAAAAATAATAAACTTAAATAATAAGCTTATTATCTCTATTTGTACTTCTACCTCTTTGAGTAATTTGTAATAACTGATAAATATAATAATTTTTTAATTTTTTAATTTCTTATCTTAAGAAAACGCTTTTTATAGAAACATTTTCAAAATTAGCGGATTGAGTTTAAGCCACCAAATCAATCAACTAATTATCAGATATAATTATCAACAATTTAATATAATCAGACAACCAAAAGTCCTTAAAAAATTGCTGATAAGTCGACCTTAGTCTTTACCTGGCATAAGAATAGAGGATCTTTCACCACAAATTAATAAAAGACCAAATGATGCCAAGTCAATGTGCAGCTTGCGTATCCAAATTATAATATTTGGTGCAGCACAAGAAAATGTTGTTTTTTAATTTTAAATTTCTAATTAATTAGAAGTTAAATAAAACATTTTTCAAGTAGGCTACCCGGTGAGATATCTTTAAGACCATGATTTAATCGTTTTCATCTTTATCATTAAATAAATAAATTATAAATTATTTTTAAAGATGCACTAAAGAGACATAAAATAATTTTTTGTGTAAATTGAATAGTATGGTAATACGAATTTCAGTTAGCAAATAAAACAAAAATATACAATAACATAATTATGATCTGATACTATGACTGGCAACTTTTGGTCGAGAATATCCAAAATTAGCACAAGCTTTTTTTCTTTTCTTAACGAGCGTTAGCTCTCAAGACATATTGTTTAGAGATTTAAATTGACCAATCTTTACTTACATAACTTAAATTTTAAATAGGATCATACATTTTATAAATTTAATATTGACAATATTGTACCAAATATTCTTTATATTAAAATGAAAATGTTTATAAACTCTCTTAATTTATATAATTGTTCAGGTTTTAAATATTATAATTAAATAACTATTATGACTTTTAGTCATTAAAATAATTTTTTATAACAAGAAAAATTAAATTTAATCCATAACATTAGAAGGAAAAAAAACAAAAGTGCTTAGTATTTATGTTATTCTATGCTGTTTAATTTACAATTTATTTATATTTTATAAAAATAAAATATTCATCTCAACCCAAGGTAACCAGGATGGAATTAACCTTACCAAGAGGGCACAGAAGACAAATCACATAAATAGAGACTCGTCACTCGCAGCCTTGGACCTTTTCGGGTCAGTACGGCGGCGAATAACGAGGCGGGCTTGACTTCTTAGCTTACGACTGTGCTTACGTAATCACAGTATATTCCAAGGAAAGGAAAGAAACCCCGAGTCATCGTCGAATGACTTAAAAATATACACGAATTAGGGTCGTGACTCGTGATACTCTGGTCCATTAATTCACATAAATGTATAGTTAGGATAGACTGAAATAAAGTCAGGACAGGGTTAATAAATCAGAAGATTTGAGACACCGACGTAGAAAACCGCAAAATTAGTAATATAAAATTTTAGTGTTTTAAAAATTGGACCGAACTAGTCGTTCGGATCAAAGAATCGATAATTAGGAGTATGAAATAATCCGATTTAGCTTGTATTTTCTGTAAATGATTGTCCATTCATTTGACAATCAGACCGGTAAAAACTATTAAACCGGTAAAAGAAAAAACCGGTCGGTCTATTTAAAATGTCTTAATTTTGACAATTTCAACTTAAATGAATATTATGGTTAGTGACATTTTTTTTAATCTTTTTGATAAAATATGACTAGTGAGTTTTGTTATCTTATTTTGTGTTATATTTGATGAACTTTTTTTAAAATTGTATATTTTAAAGTTTGAAAGTTTAAGTTAAGTTTATAATTAGATCAATAAATAATTAAATAATATGTGTAAAAATTATTTTATATATAAAATAACAATTTATATATTTATTAAACACCTATTCAATCATGATTAAATTTTGGTTGAACGATCACCTCTTTTTACCTCTTTTTTGATTCACTCCCTGATCCAATTTTTTAAACATTTCAAAATCCTGTGAACAGGTTTTGAAAGCTCAACCATAGTACCATACACTATTAGGAAGAAAAGGGCAGACTTTTAAGCATAGAAAGTAAAAGTTTTTTTTTTTGTTAGCCTACGAGGTGTATTAAAAAGGTCTTAATTATAAGAACGACACCTTTAAATTATTTACTTTCAGACTAATTCCTGCTCTCATCGTGTCAGCCTGTAAAAGGTAAAGTACTGATCAAACAGATTTTTTCATTTTCAGGACTCGAACTCGAGATCTCTGATTAAATAATGAGAGTACTGAACTAATCACACCAACCTAAAAGTTATAAAAGTTAAAAGTAAAAGTTAAGTATGAAAATATGGCTGAAGAATCATATTTTAATTCTTCAGCCAAATCAACGCCAAGATTCGTACCTAATCAAAAGCCATTGACATTATTGACCGGACCCAACCGCCACAACCACAACTACAAAAAGACATAATTACCCCACAAAAGTTATCAATAAAATACGGAGAATCATCATAAAAAACATAAATACTTACCTCTCACCTCGTAGATATTGACCTTTTAATCCTTGATTTCCACGTAAGGCACACTTTTTGTTTCCATTTCCATACATGTATAGATTAATAATACGTTGGCGGTGACGACATTGCTTCTGATTGTTTTTTTGTTTTAAATCGATTTCTTCAGGAGAATTGGATTCGATACTCCTCTTTAGCATTTTCATATCTATTGAATCCCGAGCTGTCTTGGCTGGGAACTTACTATAATCACATTCATCTGTTAACTTAAAAAAGTACTCATCTCTCTGAAAGCTCTGACGTGTCTTGGCTCCCTGTTATCTCTTGAAAAGATCGCTCCTTTAACCCCGTGTATTTATTGTTACCTTTTCCTTGGATCGTTCATTGATTTCCCAGAAAGTTTGTCTTTTGCCTTTGTTTTTTTGGTTGCTGGGTTCCGGAGTTTGAGGCTAAAGAATAAACCTTTTCATTTCAAGGTTGAGTTTTGTGTTTGCTCTTTTAGTTCATCATTGGCAATTATGCTCTGATTAGTGTTGCTAATAATTGCTGGAGCAATAGGTATCTTATTTTGTTAGTTGCAGGTTATTAATCTTCGCAGATCACCGCTACTTTTGCTTTTTTATTTAGCTTTTCTAAAGTCCAATGAGTTATTTTTCCTTTACAAGACAATTTGGTTATGCAAATGATTCATTTGCGAGTCCGAATTCTTCATTGCTGGTTAGTTCAGTTAAACGGAGACTAAGTATTATTAAAATTGTTTCATTATCATCATCCTCTTCTTTTGATTGTCTCTTATCTCCTGGTTGTCGCCTGGGTTTGTTGGTTGGTTCTGGTCACTGGAAAGGACTCCATCTACCTATAATCATCATGTTAAAACTCAAAGTGTAAAGGCCAACTTATATATGTAACTTTACCGGAAAAACGGTGTTTGTTGACTTTTGTGATTAATTTTGATTCAAGTATCAGGCGTTAGTTCCTTTCTTATGATGATGGATATGGTTTGTCATGTTGCAGAGCTTAGTTCTCGTGGATTATGCATTGAACGAGTGAAGAATAGTGGTAACGAAAACGATGGCTTTCAAGCCTTTGGTTTGGTATTGCCGGCCAGTGCCAAATGGAAAGTGGACAAAGGCGGTGGAAAATACCTTTGGTGCATACACGCCCTGCGCCACCGATAGTCTGGTGATAGTAATTTCTCACTTGGTTCTCATGGGGCTTTGCTTCTATAGGATATGGCTTACCAAGAAAAATGTTAAGGTCCAAAGGTTCTGTCTGAAGTCTAAATGGTACAACTATCTGTTGGTTCTGCTTGCTGCCTATTCTACTGCCGAGCCATTGTTCAGGTTGATCATGGGCATCTCGGTTTTGAATATAGATGGACAAACGGGCCTTGCTCCATATGAGGTACCATTTCCTCTGATTTCCTCCTAGTTTTTGATGGTTTATGCCTTTACGTTGATCTGCATTAACAAAAATTTTAAATACCTAATGGACAACAATTAGGATAGATCAAGGGCGTTAATATGAAAAATAAGAAGTTGGTCCTGCAAAAGCCATCGTGTCTGGAGGAGGACCTGATTGTTTGATGATTTTTTTGGACAAAATATGTGACTTTGGACTGTTATCAATTCACGTTTTCTGCACCTTGCTCTTTGTTTCGTTTTACACTCTTTACCCTTTGTGACAAAACTACTTAGCTTGGTAATTAAAGCATTGTGCTACTCCTATGGCTGCTATAAATGAGCTCTGGTATTAATCTTTGTCTGAGTGCTTGGACCTTTTGTTTTTACGGTAAAATAGGCATCTAAAGTAAGGAGTCCCATTCATACAAGCACTTCTTTCTCCCAGTCATCCAAGACTTGATTTTCCATATTCTCCATCTTATAAGGAGTTTTGGTTTCAGAATTGCTAAATTATGACCAACAACAATTGTCCCCACTATGCAATGTGTTGGCTGACATGTTCAACCAATCATACTTTCAACTTGGAGTTAGGCTTCCTTAGTTAGAAGCCCTGCCTCCTCAGATGTTTGACTCTTTGGTTCTAGATTATATTTGTATGTCTCACAGATTTGCTGGTTTACACTTCTTATAATCATTCAAGCTTCTGAAAGAAGCGAACCTTTTCTTTCAGATTTGCATTTAACAGCCATTGGCACTATTAGACATGTATGGTTTTGAAATCCTTTTGATCCTTATTCTATTGGCAGATTGTTTCCCTGATCATTGAGGCTCTTACTTGGTGCTCTATGTTGGTCTTGATTGGTATTGAAACCAAAGTCTACATTCGGGAATTTCGGTGGTTTGTTCGATTTGGGGTCATTTACACTTTGGTGGGCGATGCTGTCATGCTCAACCTGATTCTTACAGTGAAAGATTTCTATGCTAGGTTAGCATTTGTCCTCCCTCCCTACTTGTCTCTTCGTTCTCTCATCCTTTCTCACATTTACTTGTATCATATATTTATCTTGTCTTAGACCTAAAATTTTGATGTCTGTTCATCAACTATGTCCAAGCAATGGCAACTTACAGTTTATATTGTTTGCACAGCTCTGTTCTGTTTCTGTACATCAGCGAGATCTTTGCTCAGGTTTGTTGATATTTCTCTTCCTCAACGATGAACTCCATTTTACTTTTGTGGTGACTCTATTTTACTTCTGTATGATGTGCTTTTAATACTAGAATTAGTCTTGTAATGGCTACCTCAAGTTGACTTACTGTCTTATGAAAATTAACACATTGGTTGTTGGTTGTTTCCCATGAAAGAAGCTAGCCACCTCCGTTCTGTGGTTGTATTCACAAAATTGGGTAGTTCAATTTAAGCCTGTTGCCAGTATATTATTTTCCTCTACTAGAACTAGGTTGACCTTTGTAGATTTGTTTGACAAATATCACTGCAATTGCCTTCGAAAAGGAAAAGATTACTGATACAGCAGTCATAGATCAAGCTGGATAGTTACAACCTCTTTCAAAGAAAAAAACTAGTGTTTTTTATTTTGATTAACATGATATCATTTGTAGTTTCTACTTTTCATTCCCTTGTAAAACAGGAGAATTGAGTTCTAATATAAGCCTAATGCTTCTTGCAGGCTCTATTTGGAGTACTTCTTCTAGTTTATGTTCCTGTCTTGGATCCTTACCCTGGGTATACTCCTATCCGGTCGGAACATGTTGATGATGCTGAATATTATGAACTTCCCGGAGAAGATCCCATATGTCCAGAACGACGCGCCAACATAATATCAAGTACATACCTATAAATCTGTGTAGCTCGTTACTTCTCTCATCTGGAAATGCAGCGTCATCTGACAACTTAATATAAATCATCTTTCTTATAAGAAAATTACCGTAAATTACTTCATGTACTAGGGGTGGTCTTGCAATGACAAATAATTCTTTATTCCGTTTATATTGAAATAAAAATTTCCAGTTCTTTAATATATGCATCTTATGATACACAAGTTACATCTAATCAATCAATGTATCTATAAATGGATTTATTTTCTCAGTTAATTTGCAATGTGAAAATTGACATACTGATTACAGCATGAAACATCTATATTGGAAATCAAGGTCTCTACTATTGTTTGGCTTTCACTAATTTTGCTGTGGTTCACTTTTTCTTCTTCTAGAAATCTTTTTTGCATGGATGGGTCCCCTCATGAAGCTTGGCTACAAAAGACCTATAACAGACAAGGATATATGGAAATTGGATACGTGGGATCGGACTGAAACCCTGAACAATAGGTAAGTTTTTGTTCCCTCGTGCATTTATCCCGACTTAATGTCTGCATATCTTTTTCATGTATCATATATTTTGTCGAGTTTGTAGGTTCCAGAAATGTTGGGCTGAGGAATCACAAAGACCAAAACCATGGCTATTAAGAGCTCTGAATAGTAGCCTTGGAGGAAGGTAAGAACAGTGACAATCTGGAAACTGCTCTGTTTTGTTTTTGCTTTCCTAATGTCGATTTTGTACGTAAATGTAGACAAAGCACGTATTTGCATTGATATTAACTGCTGTTATGGTTCATGATTTTATTAACCAAGCAAGACAAAGTTGTGAAGTGAAGGACAATACAGTCTTAGCAAAAGAAACCAAGATAAACAGTTAGAGTGAAGCTCTGCAATGCTTCTAATCTTTCTACTTAATTCACTCTCATAATGCCCAGAAACTGAATACTAGAGTGAACTAAGAACGAAAACTTCATCCCAATGAGGAAAAAGAACAATTATCAAACTTCTTGCATTTCTTCTGTTAGAAGTCACCAAATGTTTGGATGGATAAGTGGAAGAAAGGTTATCATGCATGTATTACATAACTAATTTGCATAATGTAGCATTTTGCTTCCTATTCGCGTGTTTCTTTTCTATTTATTTATCTTTTAGTGTCATCATAATATGAAAAACAGTGAAAATGTGATTTATCCTGTTGAAAGAATGTTAAACCAAGGCTGAATTAGATATATCCTTCTTGTATCCATCTTTCACCTATCTATTTTTACGTGAGCAATGCCAAATGCATCTAATTTGGTTTTCCCGTTTTGGCCTTTTATAGGTTTTGGTGGGGAGGCTTTTGGAAGGTAATGAACTAATCTTTGGTGTTTTAGTCTGGACTATAATCGTAGCCAAGCAAATGGTCTTCTCTTCATGGATTATAAGTCTCAAATGTTAATATTCCAAATCTTATTTTACATATCTGAAGTATTTATTGTTTTTCAATCAACTTGCAGATAGGGAATGATGCTTCCCAATTTGTGGGGCCTCTGATCCTGAACCAGCTGCTAAAGGTTAGCTTCTCGTTCTTCATTGGATTTCAGTTAGATATGCAGTAGAGGTCAGCTGTATTTTGACAGAGATCAAATAATCTCCTAATACTTTGATTTTACAAAGAACTTGCTTCTCTTCTTTTTGGCTTACGGTTTTGTGAAGGTGAGGTGCATGGGGTTTTCAAAGACTAGGAACTCAGGGTTTGTTTTGATTGCTGACATTGAAGATGTGATACCCACTGATCTTTTGTCCTATTAGTTTTCATTTATGTTGCTTCTTGAACTTTTTGCAGTCTATGCAAGAAGGTGATCCAGCCTGGATTGGTTACATCTATGCTTTCTCCATCTTTGCTGGAGTGGTATGATATGATTCTCCAGCTATCCAGTGTTCTGAGAATGTGAATTGATGGGATAAAACCTGTATATGTTTACTACAACCTTTATCTTTGACTCTTGACATTGTAAAGGCAATATGTATGCTTTTACTTTTTTTTCTTGCTTCAGTAATTTTGGTGTAAGTAGCAAGTCCTTCCATCTATGCAATCCTACTGTGTACTTGAATTGTTTAACTGATAGTATTCAATTGTTTTTTGGATGTTATGCAGTTTTTGGGTGTTTTATTTGAAGCTCAGTATTTTCAGAATGTAATGCGTGCTGGTTTCCGATTGAGATCAACTCTGGTAATTTCTTACTGTTGCTCCATCATTTTTGTGGTTATGATTAAGGCAATTGTTCAGCATCATGATCCATTACTGTCTTACCTGTCTTGATAGTCTTGTTAATTTATTTTATGTTGTTATGTATACATTTTAGGTTGCTGCTGTATTTCGGAAATCTCTAAGGTTAACTCATGAAGCACGGCGGAAGTTCCAGTCTGGAAAAATTACCAACTTAATGACAACGGATGCTGAAACACTTCAGGCATGATTCATTGGAAAATATTCATCTGTATTTAATTATGATACAAATTGTTCACTAAATGAGCTTCCACAATTGACATGAAAGTTGACGATGATCATTTTACTATATCAGAAATTTATCAACACAAATGACACTGGAAAGCACTTATGCTAACTCTTTAGTAATATCTGTGGCCACTCACATTCTTAATGTTTGATTGTGTGGCTTAGTAATAGTCATATGCATATACAGAACAGGTGTTCCTTAAGGTCATCTTTGTAGCCGAGGTTAAGTGTCTGTGCAATATGTTTCCCTGACAACTTCCTTCGATTAGCTGATAGAAGAAGATGCTCATCCTGTTTAAATGTTGACGCAATATCATCAGGACTTCAACAAGGATGATATAGGAATCTTGTATTTAAGTTTTGAAAATCTTACAGGAACTCATGTCTTTCATTACATGCAACTACTCTTTATATGTAAATAACTAAATGTTGTTATCAGTTCAGTTATTTTCACTTTTCTGTTTCTTTGAAATTTCTGTCGCTGTTTCACCAGCTTAGAGTTGATTTTTTTATTTCTATCAACAGCAAATTTGTCAATCACTTCATACCGTTTGGTCAGCTCCATTCCGAATTGTTATTGCAATGGTTCTTCTTTATCAACAGTTGGGTGTTGCTTCACTTCTCGGAGCACTACTGTTAGTACTCCTCTTTCCCATACAGGTAAAGATGGCCTGTTCCTCATTTAGTTTAATTGACTTAAATGGTTTATTTTCATATCACCACTAGTTTTATCCTTTTCTTAAAGTTAAGATCTTCTTTCTTGTCT
>JANIJH010000003.1:54760324-54773758 GCA_024520975.1 Erythroxylum areolatum
GTAAAGAATCAAGTTCATCATGCACGTATAAAACACATTGATGTGAGGTTCCATTTTGTTCGTGAGATTATTGATGAGGGAGATATTCTTCTTCAGAAGATTGGGACCGACGACAATCCTGCTGATATGTTGACAAAACTAGTTTCGTTACTCAAGTTTAAGCATTGCTTAGACTTGATTGGCATTTGTAACATTTATTGATTGCCCCATAGGGGATTGGGAGACGACCATTGAGAATTCTACTTCGAGGATTTGAGCCAAGGTAGAGATTGTTGATTATTGTCTCAAAGAAAGTCAGAAATTGAAGCTTGCAAAGTCAGAAATTGAAACTTCTTTCAGCGATTATTGACTTAACAATGGTGGCTTGAAGGAGTTGGTGCAGCTAATGTTGAAATTCATCCATGGCATTCTCTATAAAAGAGAAGCAAACGAAGGAGAGAAGAGAGCACAAGGAAAGCTTAAGGTTTCAGGTGTGAGAAGAGAAAGAGTTGTTTAGTGTGAGAGAAAAATCTCCAGAAGAAAAGAGAGAGAAGAATAGTGAGAGGAAGAGAGAAAAAAAATCTATATATATATATATATATATATATATATTCTCTTTTCTAGTAGTAGTGTGTGAGCTTGGGTTATTTTGGGTCCTTTTGAAAATTAAGTGACAAACACCATTGTACTCATTGATTATAGTGAAATATTCAGTCGTCTCCAAACTAGACGTAGGCATTGCCGAACTAATATAAAAATCTTGGTGTTCTTATTGTTGATTTATTTTCACTCTGAATTTATTAACGTTTCCGCACAACACCACTGTCATCTGCTTTTGCTCCACTATCCATCCTGTTGCTTCTCCATCATTATTGCTTCTCTGTCAGTGTTGGGTATAAAATATTGGATTTTGTACTATACTGATTAGTACCGACTGAAAAATAATACGAAACTATAGTATTGTATACTGGTTGATATCGTAAAATTCAAAATATCCAATTACTTAAATGCAAAAAAGAAATTAACCTAAGTATAAATTGAAACGCAACATGTAGGCAGAAGCAGTCACGTAGACGAAAAGCAGTTGGAAGCTCATCTCATAACTATCATAGTCCCCCGCAATCGTCGTAACCTCCCTGTAGTCGTCGCAGCTTCCCCGTAGCCCCCTGGTATAGCCCACAGCTTGCCCTTTCACGTTGCTAACCATCTCCTCTCCTCCACCTACTGCTAGTCATTATCCTATGGCCTTTTATGTTGCATTCTAAAATTGCAATGTTGAGATCCAAGGTTATATTTTGCTATAGTTTGTGTATGTATGTGTGTGCTTTTGTGTGTGGTTGATTGTGTTGTAGGCTTGTGAATTTGCTGACTTATGGATGGCTTGTAAATTGTGAATTTGTGAATGTGGAACAAAATGAAAGTTTAAATTTGTGTCACTCATAAAAATTATCATGGAGTTCACTTGAAAATTAGAATTGATTGTTTTTCTAACTCTTTGTGAAGATTGGAAACTAAAATTTTAAATTGCGTTACGAATTTGAGTTTGAGGTTATTCATTTGTTGATTGAAATTTGTAATTTGATTATGAATTTAATGTTGTTCTTGTCCAAAATTTGAGATTGAGATATATTAAATTTGAATGAAACGTTAATATTTATTATAAATTGGGTTATATATTATAAATTAAATTTCGTAATCATCAAAATGGATTAGTTAATTTGTGGTTGAATTATATGATTAGTAGTTATAGAAATTGAACTATAGATGTTGTGAGTGTATGTCTACAATTGAATTATTTTAATCATCTAATCAATAATCATACAAAATAAGTTATAGTTAAGAGTTTACGGTTGAATTATGTGATTATACAAATTGAATTATAGATGCAAGTTTATAATTAAATTATGTAATATCACAAATTCAATTATAATTGCAACTTGTAAGTTTGTGATTGAATTATATAATCATACAAAATAGGTTATACTTGTGAGTTTATTTTAGAATTATATAATTACAAAAAATAGTTTATATTTGTGATGAGCAAAATAAAGAAAAAGGAAGAAATACATATTAATGTATTAAAGAAAGATCAAAAGTTTTTTTTAGAAGTTATACACCATATTGAAGATCCTAAATTGCAAAATGAATATCCTATAAAATTAAAGCCATTCTTTGAAAATCATTGTCAAAACTTATAGCCTTCTTCTTCTTGCTATAATTTAACAAATACTTTAGATATAACTTAAGAGAACAAATAACTCTCAAATAACTATATATAGCTTATATAAAGAAAATTTCATGAAAAACAAAACCTAAAAACTCTTAAAAACAAAAAGAGGATAATGAACATTTAAAATTATTCCAATAAATTAACACTAAAAAATAAAGAAAAAGATTAAGAAGTAAATGAAAGTCTTGAATAAGTAAAGAAAAATTACTAGAAGACTTTTTCTTTTAAAGAAGGTGAATAAATATGTACCAACCTCAGGAATTACATTCATACAGAGGGCATACCATCTACCAAACCTCCTATAAAGAAGGAAAAAGAATTAAAACAACAAAAAATTATGGCCTATCTCTATAGTCTTCCTATTTTATTATATATTAACACCCTTCCATATATATTTAAGAGTTTGGAATATCCTAAAAATAGATTTATCTACTTGAACTTGGGTATGCCTAAGCACAAACTTGTTTTTTTTAATCTACATTGTAGTGTACAAAGCAACAACTTGAAGGCCATACATAACATTTTCCTTACTCCTAGCTCTAGCAAACACCTATAGTTAATTCTGTATGTATGTTGCATCCATATCCATAATTTGGTTGGGTTCCATTTTCTTTATCTAGTTTTATTTCTAAGGTATGATTTTTCTTGTTTGAAATGTCTAAGACCATTTAAACTAAAAATTGAATTAAGTGTAAGATCATTTAAATTAAGTGCTCGCATAACACTTTTACTTACATAAGCATTAATTAATTTGATGTGCCTCAACATAAGAAGTGGAAGTGGTGATTGAGTTTTGAAGTCAAAAGTTCTTACCAATAATGGCTTTTAATAAAGATATGTATAAATTGTTACTTAGAATTAAGTCACAAATCCTTGGTAATCATCTGTTATGTTTTATTTAAGTTCTACATTCTCCAATTAGGTACTAATTCCTTGTCTCAAAACAAAACAAAGTTTAAAAATTAGGAATAACTAATGAACACAAATCAGAAAGAAAAACAATAATCTATCTTCTACAAATGACACATTCTATCGTCTACAATCTATCCTTTATTATATGGTTGGCTATCAATTATATCAACGGTATGCTACTCCCTAAATACATAATCCATGGTTCATTATCTATCTTTATCATTTGTGCTTTTTATCATTAAATACTTGAAACTATTAGTCATTTGTTTTTTCAGTATGAGTTTGTAACACCGACTCAAAGAACTATTCTAAAGATGTACAACCTCTCTCACTTGTTAATAATGAAGTATATAGGAGCCAAGTGCATAGCCTAAGTAGTTTAGCTACTTGATTAGACATTTCATTTTTTATGATAAATAAAATGTTTATTGGGTGATTGTAAATATATGGTTCCTAATTTTGCAGATTCAATACACGAGAGCTTCTCTCTCTTCTCTTTCTCTTCCTTCTTGTTTCCAACTCTTTCTCTGGAAACTTAATTTTATCATGGTATCAGAGCTTTTTGTTTGGCTCTAATTATTTTTAATCTCTCAAAATTTCTTCTTAATTGCTCAACATTCTTACTATATTCTTCATTTCTAATCTTGTTTCTATTGTGAGTTTTTTAAATCCATAGTCTCTGTTCTTTATTCTTCGTTTCTAATCACATTGTTGTGATATTTATAATCCTCCATTTCTTCATCCATCTGACAATCCAGGCCAAACTCTGATTCCTATTGTGTTTGATGGAGGCAGACTGGCAATGTTCAATGCTGAAAGCCCTTTCAACAAAGAACAAATTGGCTTTTGTGAAAGGAACCCTAGCTCGTGATAATGATAATATAAATCAGTGGGATCACTGTAATGATATGGTCTGCACATGGATTCTTGGAGCAGTTTTAAAGGAAATATACAAGACTATTATTGATTTTGATATGGTTGAGAGCTTGTGGCAAGATGTTGAGGAGAGATATACATAGACCATTGGTCCTAAGCTTTTCAATGTTACCTTTGAGTTATTAATTGCGAACAATTAAATTCTTTTATTACTGAACACTATAACAAGTTAAAAAATTTATGGCAAATGATGAGTTGTGATAAAGCTCAGATTAAATGCATATGTGAGCAATGCTCCTATGGTATTAACAAGAATCTTGAAGTTTTAGATTAACAGGACAAACTTATGAACTTCCTAATGGGCCTTATATGATTCTTATAAGAATATCATAGGCAATATTCTTATGATGTATCCTTTTCCTAGTATGTCCAAGGGATATTCCCCTTTAATGCAGGGAGAAGCTCAAAAAGAATTTGCTGATTATGGTATTGAAGACATAGGTCCAAACTTAGCCGCTCTTCTTGCTTCTCAGGACAAGTACAATTCTAAAAGGAACTTCTCACCATGCAAACACTATGAAGGCTCACATCCTAGTGATAAATGCTGGGAAACTTATGGCTATCTAGCTTGGCATTCTGAAACCAAAGAGAGGCCTGAGAAAAGTGGATTCAAGTATGTGTCAAAAAAGAAAGAAAAGAAGGAGTCGATGAAGTTTAATTCCATAGCCAATGTTTTCAAAATAGATGCTGGATCAACTGAGAAACCTGATCTGCAAATGTTAAAAAATCAATTATTTACATTATTGGACCAGTATATCTCCCCTACTCATCAAGTCATAGACACACCAGAAGTAAGCTTTCAAACATCTGTAAAGGTGTTAAAAGTTGACAATGGTGGTAAATTTATAAGTACTGAAGCTGAACACACCATAAGTAAGCTTTCAAACATCTGTAAAGGTGTTAAAAGTTGACAATGGTGGTAAATTTATAAGTACTGAAGCTGAAGATTATTACAAAATCCAGGGAATTTCTCATCAAACATCTTGTTCTTTCACCTCTCAGCAAAATGGGGTTGTAAAAAAGGAAACATTGACATATTTTGAAGGTTATAAGGGCTCTCAAGTTTCAAGCAAATTTGCCAACTCACTTTTGGTGAGAATGCATGCCGACAACAACATATCTCATAAATAAGACTTCATTATCTGCACTGAATTTGAAAAGTCCATATGAGGTATTATATAATAAGTCTCCTAGTTATGATCATTTAAAAGTATTTGGTTGGCTATGTTAGTGGGCAATTTTTCACAATTCATATCCAGGTTTGATGCTAGAGCAAAAGCTTGTGTCTTTGTTGGTTATTCTGTTGGGCAAAAAGGCTATAAAGTGTACAATTTGTCTACTAAGAAGTTTCTTATAAGTAGATATGTCAGATTCTACGAACATTGTTAAGATTTCTAATAAAACTTATCTTTTATTTGATATACACGAATACATATATGTACAACTTACTAGTAGAAAAATAGGTACTAATCTTAACTAAACCTAGGAATGTCAATGAGTTAGACTAGGCCAAAAATTATTTCTGGTAGGTCATAATGATCTGGCCCATGGCACGACCGCCTATGGCACATGGGCAGGCCGAAGTCAACTAGCTCAAGCGGCCAGTCAGAGCCACGGGCAACCCGTCAGGCCTCAGTCGACCCGAACATTTAATATTTTTTAGATTTTTATATATTTATTTCAAAAGAATTTGAAAACGTTATAATTGTATTTTTTTTAAATTCATAAATTATAAATAATAGCATAACCATTTATAGTAAAAGGTAAGAAGAAATTACCTATAAATTATGCAAAAATATTTATATAAAATAAATTATATAAAATAAGAACTAATATATATTTATTAAAAATATGTCGCTGTGATAATGTTATCATAATTATTCCCTACAAACAAGTGAATTTGATTTTAATTTTGTAATTTTATCATAACAATTAATTATAATGTAAATGTAAAAAAGTTATTATCTAAGTACAATGAATTTATTTCAAATATTATTTTTACGTGTTTAAAAAATTATTATATTTCTTTTTAATATGATTTTTAAAAAATACGTTTATTAAGTTTATAATATAATATTTTCAAACTTTTAATGTTTTTATAAATTAAGTGCAAAACTCTTAATTGATGTAGTTGTTATACTTTTAGTTATTGTTGATTTTTTATTTGTATAAATATTGTTGTCTTTTCATATTATATCTATTATTAAATAATCATTGTAAAATTTTATATTTTTATTACACATATTAAAAGCAATTAATAAATATCATGATTACTTTTAACGCATTTAAACTTTTTATTTTATTTTCATATTTACACAATATATACGTTATGCATATATGTATTTATATTAATCTTAAAATGAATTAATCACTTTATTAATATTAATGTATCAATTTTGAAAAAACATATAAGTAATTGAGTTATAAAAACAAATATGTATAGTAAATTATACTGAAAATAACTATTATTTTATTAAAACTAGAATACATTTTATAAATACTTTTGATATGTTTTTATAAATTATTATTTTTATTACTTTTGAAAATAATTCTTTTACTTTTTCTAAAATCATTATATTCTATTTAATATAAATTTATATTCATAATTTTCTCCTTTCTAAATTCTAATATTAGAAGATTTATTCCTAAGTCACTCTAATTAAAAGTTTATTTAGAGTAATTCTTTGTTCGAAACCTTAATATAAGTTTAATTTTAAATCCTTCTCATTCTTAGAGTGTTATAAGCACACCATATTTCATAAAATTTATAAAATTTCACCTTTTTCTTTTTAATATATATATTATGTCACAACTTTAAATTATAACAACATATAATTATGATATAAGAAAGTTATTAATTTATTAAATATTAAATTACAAAATATTTATATCTTTTTATTTAAACCACTTAATATTTCATTTGAATAAAACTATAAGTCATTAAATGAAAGCATAACATCACTAACTTCTTAATGTTTTAAGTGATATTTTAGGTATAATGAGCTAAATATTAACACAGTTTGTGCTAAAAGTCAGGTTTATATTCAAGGGAGCTACATACATTTGCATATCATTAATGAGGAAATACAATTTAAAATTAAAATCTTGAGATGTACTTATTGGAATGATTAATTAGGAATTTTAATTCAATTGATTAGAAATTTGTAGGAAAATTCATTAAGTTAATAGTTATAGTTAAGAATTTCAATTTAATTAATTAAGAATTTTAATTTTACTTAAATAATTTGTTAATTATTATAAGAGAGAATTAATAAAACCAAATTCATTAACTATAAAAAATTTTGTTGTATACGAATGATTATCTAAATCATTTTACAATAAATGATACAATTTACAAAATTGAGATAATATCATCCCAGATAGACTGGAAAGTGGAGACTGAGAGAGCATCCAATTGACTAATTGTACTTATTGGTAGGACTATCAACAATTTGGAAATCATTTGTATATACAAATATTATATTTAGTAATATAATATTAAAATAAAAAGAATATTTAGTAATGTAATATTAAATAAAAAGAAAATTAAAAATACCTTCGTCTTCATATATTTGATGAAAATAACCTTCAATTGGTCGATTAATTTCACTAGTCCCCTCCGCATTAATATCCGTGACTATAGGAAAATAAAAAACACAATATTAGGTAAGATAATCTAAATATAGATAAAATAAATATATTAAAAAGACAAGAATTTACCATCAATATCTTCATTATTTAACTAACTTTACACATAAGGGCTTCCACAGTGCGATAATGAAGTTCGATCACAATAAGGAGTAATGATCCGACCACTAGTCTAAATGCAAACTTTAAAGCAATGGTGGATGATGGAATTGCTAACAAGTCTCGTGCAATGACTTACAAAATCAGATAATTATGTCCCAACGTCTTCCACTATGACAATATATAAAATGACTCACCTTCAGTTTGAGGAACACAATCTGTGGAAAAATATTTATTAAACTCCATTGTATTATAAGAAATCCTAGCCCTTTCTCTTTTAAAAAATTTGAAAGAGAATCAGTCAATAATGGGTCTGAAGAAAAGGTCGAACTTGAAACTAAAGTCAGAGTTGAATTGCCTACAGCATTACTAAGATCCCAATCATGAGTTTGTTGCACTCTAACTTTATAATCATTAAACAATTGATACCATAATTGTTTCATGTTATGTAGATGCTCTTGAGCTTCACCACTGTACAATGCATTATAAATATATTAAACCTCGTCCATCTTGTATCTCGGGTCCAACACATATAATTTTGCAACAATATCACTAACCTTAGACCAAGAAGAATTAAACTTCTCTTTCATCCGCTCCGCCATAATTCAAATAACTACTTTGAAGTCAAACATCCATAATGATAAAACATGCTTTATGTTAGATATAGTACTAAAGATACAATGCGAAGTTGGATATTTTGTTCTTGAGAACAATTCAGTCCAATTATTGAATAATTTCAACTTTATACAAAGTTCTTTAGCCAAGTCCCATTGATCTTCTGATTGTACGTAGGTATGTTGAGAATCCCTTTCAGCTAGTCTAATAAATAGCTGAGCATATGGGATTGCCGACTCCAACATCTTAACGGTTGAGTTCCATCTGGTAGAACAATCCAAAACTAACTTCTTTGAATTTGGAATGTATAAAATTTGTGCACAATCTTCAAAAGTTTAAACCCTTTTAAGAGTTGCATTCCAATATAAAACACTATTTCTAATACAATCTATTGCTTCTTTTCTCATCTCCAACCTATCCTTCACAATCAAGTTAAGAATATACGTAAAACAATACATATGAAATAACTTACCTCCAACAAATAAGCTCCCAACTTGCATCTTACCCTTCAACTTCTCAATCATAGCATCATTTGTGCTACAATTATTGATTGTGATGGAGGATACTTTATTGTCGATGTTCAAATTCATCAAATAGTCTTTCATCACGTTTGCTAATTTTTCACTTGTATGCGATGTCGGCACATAAATGAACCTATCATGGAAAAGCATACCAACATGAATCATAAATTCAAAAATAATTTAAAAAATAAATGATAACAATATTAAAGAATATAAATTATCTTAGAAGCCTATTGCATAACTTCCAATCATCATTAATATAATGTGTCGTTACCACTATGTAACCCTTCTTTTTGGTTATCAGCTCTGTTTTGAAACCCGGACCGGACCGGCCGGTCCGATCGGTCGGTGGTCCGGTCCGGGTTATACCTCAAAATCGGTATTCAATTGACCTGGTGTGAACCGGTCAAAACCGGTCAATTGACCGGTTTTTGACCGATCGGACCGGTCCGGTTCGACCGGTTCGACAATTTTTTTTATTTTTTTATTTTTTATTTTTTATTTTTTATTTTTTTTATAAATATTTTTAATATTATATATAATTAAATATAATTATTGCATAATTATTACGTCACACCGGTTCGACCGGTGATTGAACCGGTCGAACCGGTCAAACCGGTAACCAATAAGGCCACCGGTTCGATGACCGGTCCGGGTTTCAGAACATTGGTTATCAGCTGTTCATATGTTCGTTTTTATGGCAATTTGTCCTTGAACACTCGACAATGCTCTTAATGTTTCTCTCTTCTTGTCCTTATCATTTTGAAAATATCATTCTTTAATGTACTCCGACTTAGAACCTTGAAAATCGGTTAGAGTGAATTAAGAAATATCCTGAATCTTTTGCTTTCAACCATAGACAATGGTTGTTCATCTCCAATAATCATATTAGCCATCAAAATCCTTAATCTATGGTTGTCAAAATTTGTCACAGTCATTTCATTCTTGTTAGAGTAGTGCTCTAAAGGCAATTACCTTTAGCGTTTTTGTATAAACTTTATTTTGATTAATAAAGCGAAATGCAATTTTTCATTAATTTGATGTTAGTTTATTTATGAATTGATGTTGATCTTAAATCGAATTAATGAAGTCCATGATACAAAACATAGCATAAAGGAAATCATTATGAGATTATGATAATGAAGATTCTTATCATGCGTAATTATATTAGTATTTAAATAATCCCTAGTCATAAGATTAATAAGATAGGACATTATTAATCTAGATAGACTAGCACATGTTATACTATTTGATTTGATCAAGCAGTGGATCTCACAAATTATAAGCATGCAATATTTAGAGATAACATGTGGATGCTTACTAAGAGTAGTAAATACATCGGATGACCCGCTATGAGATTATCATATGGATGATCTATTAAATTTCAATGATTAATCTCATCATAGCAATAATGCAAATATCCTTAGACTTGAGGTACTCAAGGATATCTTGGATACTAATCCTATGCTTTGATATCAGTCCTTATTACCTCAAGATGAGGTTGCTTGTAGAGTGGTGATTGAGTATAGCTATTGGTATTCGAAGGTAATTAGACAACCAATGAAAGATTCACCACTCCTGATAGAAGGAGATAATACCCATAACCTCTTGTCAGAGTATCTAGCCAGAGTAGTTTTGTGTCATGAAGAGAGCCTCTAATGACACATGGAGTAATGAGATCTTAGGACAAGAACTAACATCACTTGGACTAGATGTGATGTAGTCAGTCTAGTGGGAGTTGACACATAGCCCATACTTCAAACCAAATGGGGTATAGAATAGTGAAGGGACGAATTGCAAGGTAATTATCTATGGAAAGGTTCATAAGTCGAATAATTAACTATCGAAGAGCTCGTGTGTTAATTCACTTATATTCCAGTAAATTGGCATCATGAAACTCTTTATGATTTGCTTAAATTAAGAGTTAATTCAAGTGGCATGAAACCATCCATGATTTGCTTATATTAAGAGTTAATTCAAATTCCTAAAATAACTAGAAACCTAAGGGTCACACGAATAAAAGATCATATGAAAAACAAAGTATGTATGGCTGTCAATGAAGTAGGCCACGATCATGATCGAAGGCTCGACAGATAATGCATAAGTGAGTTCTTCACTTATGTACATGTGGACTAACAAGTTAAGACACACTTAAGTGAGAGGATAAAGGGTCCAGAAGGGTTCTGGAATTAGAGAGAAGAGATCTTAAGTCTTGTTCATGCATTTTATGCAATTGTTGCATAAATCTAATTGTATACAACATAATCTTGATTTGTCTCTCCATTTGAGCATCTACTTAAACTCATCTAGTTTGGTACTTGAACCACTCTTACATGCTGTTTCTTCTTCATCCTTATGTGTTCTTGAGTGATCAAGGAAGGTGTTTGTGCTTGCTACAATCCAAACAAGAGAGAGAATTAAAGAAAGTTAGAGCATCATCAAAGGTACAAATGTTGAAATTTCATGTTCTTATAATCTATGTATGCATGCATCTAAGATTCTGGAATTTTAGGGATGTCATGGGGTAGGAATGTAGATTCCAACACTTTTGTTGCCTTGTTGTGCATGTGATGCATAAATCTATGGCTCCCTAACAATTCTTTCCTTTCATTTTTGACCTCTTAAAACTATATTCCTTCTAGTAATGATTCCATATATCTCTTTAAATGAGACATTCTACCTTTTGAACCACTCGAATACAACTTTTAACAATAATTGCACTCTGCCTTTTCAATTCCATCGGTCAATATGGTCTTCTTAAAGTGATTCCAAACTTTGCTTTTATGTTGAGTAACTTGAGTTCTAATTGAACTTCTATTGTCATTTGGTGTCGAAATAGAAGTTTCCACTTCTATATCCAATACTGGATTAGAACTTTCAACTGAAGTAATATGCTCATCCATCTGACAAAAAACATATAAATAGTTGAGGTTAGAAATAAGAATGTATTAAGAAATGACACATTCTTAGTCAAAATACTTTGCTTATATTATAGTTAACATATTCCATAGAAAACAAAATGTTCAAGAAAATCAAAGAATCAACCTAGTTATTTCTCCAAATTCAAAGTTCCTATCTATTAGAAGCACAATCAGTATATGGAATCCATATATCATGTTCACATATATGGAATCCAATATTCACTTCCCAATTCCCATTCGTTCTTTAAGAAAATTTAAAAAAATATAAAAAAGTGTGAATTAATCATCATGCTAAATATTGTCCTGAACCATAACAAGTACCAAAATTCAGGACTTTGTTAACTTCAAATATGCTAAAATGTCCAAGTAAGTTAGGTTGATCATTTACACACCAAAAAAGCTTCTCCGAGTTCTTTCTAAATATTGTCCTGAGCCATAACAAGTACCAAAATTTAGGACTTTGTTAACTTTAAATATGTTAGAATTTTCAAGTAAGTTAGGTTGATCATTTACACATCAGAAAAGCTTCTCCGAGTTCTTGTGCCAAAGCTCTGGGATTACCACAACATGAACCACTGGAAGCCACATGAACTGTATTGAAACTAAGGATTGAATTATTATATATTCCCCATTTATTAAAGCAAAATTTAGAGGAACGGATTGGGACTGCTGAAACTCAAGGCAAACCTACAAGCCAAGATGTCAAATGAATATGTGCGAGTGATAAAGCTATGCTGCCTGTTTGAAACAAAAAAAAACTCATGCCCAACATTTATGCACAACTTTTATTTGTTTTGCCCACATACCCTACCTGAAATTCCTCCTAGTTTCTTGAATTTTCAAGCTACTAGTTCTAACTAATGGCATGTCTCTCTCTCCATCAATACCCTTCATCTTTGAAAAACCTCCTTGCACTAATCCATTTTATCTTTTATATACTCTTAACACTTCTATCTCACAACAAGAAATTAATAATAAAAACCAAAGACATTTACATTACTGTAACATCATTCCATCAGACATGCTCCTTATAATAAGTATAGGAAATTGCATATAAGAGAGAGTGGGGCTGCTAAGTGATTGTTGGCCACTCGTCATCAAACTTCCAATTCTAGACATGTGTATATGAAATCACATGTCTAGAATTACTGTAAGATATTTAAAAAAAATGATTCAATAGGTTGTAAAGTTAAAAAAAGTGAACAAAAAGCTTTTAAATGATCCACTATGTATAAGAGAAAGGTTGTTAAGAAAGCTAAAGGATAGAAGTTTCTGGAAAGGTAATTTAGGGTGCACATTTAACAACTATAGTCGACAGAGAAAATGGAACGGAACGGCTCTGCAATCCTAAATCTTTCTTTTTCAACCACGATTTTATCTTTGTTTTCAACTGCATATCTTTTAAGTTTCTAGCTACATATCTTATGTATTACATAAAATAATTGTAGCGCCCCCTTACCGTAGAGTACACACCGGGACGCCCGTGGGTCGTTTCGACGCATATTCCACAGCAAGGAAGTACTACTAACGAACTCAATCACTAAATACTCGTATGGCATCAATACAATTAAAC